>BEHA01044947.1:838262-874946 GCA_002897215.1 Eschscholzia californica subsp. californica | reverse complement strand
TTTTTAATTTGAAAAACTAGTTGAACCATATTCATTGTAATCAAATTATGAGTTTGAAGTACTTTTAAAATACTTTTATAAACTCAATCTATCAAACTATCAAGCATATCCAATATCAATTAGTTCGATTCTTAGCAAAAACTAGTTAATTGCAAGAGGCTCTGATGCCACTGAAGGGTATTATACCCTTATACTAGTGTTTATAGCGGATAACGACATCTAATGTCTAACACTAGGATCCCCAAGATCATCATGCAAAACTAGTAATTAACTAATAGGAAGATAGTAGATTACCTTAATCGCTATTTCCCTCAAGCTAGTTGAATAGATTAAAGAAGACCAAGAGCTTCAAACGTAGCTCCTCTACTTGGGACGCCGAACGGTGTATTTAATCTCCCTCTTGAAAGCTCGTTAGCACTCCAATGGTGGTTTGATAATTAGAAGACCTTCTTCTTGCTTGACTAGAAGATAGCTTGAGAATTAGCTCACTTTCTCCTCTCTACTTGATGTGGTAGAGTAAGAAAGCTTAGAGAGAAATTCCACACCTTATTCTCTGCCCTAAGAGTGTTTATATAGAACCCTAATGAGAATACACCTCCTCAAAGGTTTCCCAAAACATCCTTTAGAATAAGATTTAGGGAAATAGTCGAAAATAGCAATTAATGATATTTTCTCAATTCCCTAAGAAGGAGGTGTCCAAACACCACGAAATTTTGCGTACATACTACTGGGTATGTCAGAAACTCACCCTCCAAAGTTCATCCCAATCCGAGTCCCGGAAGTACCCGAACCGGCCTAGGCACAAAACCCTTATTTCGGGCCTTTTTGCTATCTTTTGCATAAATTTTATTTAGGCCTGTGAGATATGTTTATGGGACATTCCCAATGTTATATCACACTCCCACTAGTCATATCATCCAATTAAATACCCATTATTATGTGTAACTCGATGTAGGATCCGATCGAAGTTAGCCGCGAATTACTTCGTAATTCGATGATCGTAGTTGGTTTCTAGCTAAACACTACGACCCCTAAATCAATCGGACTTGATGATCTTCTTCATCAATTGTCCTAGACGACATATTGCTCGCATTGCCATCTTGGTCAAAGGACATCTCCTTCAACTCCTTCAGGATGCCATTAGAGAGTTCTCTTTGGTCCAGTTGTGGATTCGGTGGTGTGAGGAGAGAAAAGTTAGAGAGAGAGAGAGAAAGAGGGATTTTTAAAGGTTAAAGAATTGACGAACTAGGATTTTAGGGTTGGTGGGAAAACTACTTTATCTTCTTTTCTGAAGTTGCGCCTATATGTGGGAACTTTCAACTAGAGGCTGGGAAAGGAAAAGTGTATGGGTTCAAACCAGACCGAGATCTAGTTGTTGAAGCCAGATCCCGGTATGGTTTTTTCCAGAGAGAGAGATTGAAGAGAGATGAGATTAGTTAGAGAGAGAGAGAGATTAGAGAGATAGAGATTAGTTAGAGAGAGAAGAGAGAAAATAATTTTTTTTATGTTTGAAGGTTGTCGGCCGGAAAATTGGCCGGCTGGCGACCTTCGTCGGAGAAGATGATGAGATGGCGTTGATGGGCCTAAAAAGTTTCCTAAATAGGTCTACACCCGCAAGTGCACGGGTGTCAAGTTGTAATAAAATCCGGTAAGACCGGTTCGTTCCTCAGAGACTTAGTCAAATTTAAATTCTAACTTGAAATCTAACTTGGTTTGATTGGTAATATTTTTCAAATTATAAAAAAAAATAGCAATTAAAATTTAAATAACTCTTAAGTTGATATTCAGAAAAGGGGAAACTATGGTTTTCGAATCCATCCTTCTAAAAAATTCTAACGACGAGTTGTTATGATTTAATTAGCAAATTCTTTATATAACTCAGATTTTAGTCCATGAATGGTCTAAAAATCCGAAAGATTTTATCATGAAAAACAATAAAAATTATTAACAAATCATATCGATAAAATTAATTTTGGACTTCATCTAAACCCTATATAGACAAGATTTTAGCCAATCATGCTGGAAGAGATAAACATTTAAAGTTATATAAGTAAAAGAGTAAGAAAACTTAACTTTTTCGCTATTTCCAAACCAAACAGGGCCTTAGGGAAATGATTTCCTTCTGTTTTTCTAGAATTCTGCCAAACGCACCCTCAGGGAAAACGATTTTCTCGTCTTCCCGGAAACGGATTCCCTGTGGGAAAATTGTTTTCTCACCTTCTCCAACTCTCTTTCTCTCTCTAACTTTCTGTTTCTTTTCTCTTAACCTCTTTCTCTCACTATAATCTCTGTTAATCTCTCTCTCTCACTTAAAAGAGATACAAAAATCAAAAGTATGAAAGAATGAAGATAACTCTCTGTTTTTATTTCAAAACCGAATCTTTATATCTCTCTCTCTAACTTTGTAACATCAATCTCTCTCTGTTCTTTTATAATCTCTTTCTCTCTCACTAAGAAACAGAAATAAAAAGAATACAAGAAAAATTGAAAAGAAAACAAATGATCAAAACAAGCTAGAGATGATGATGATGAACTCTAAACCAGAGCCGGCCCTGACTTTATGGTGGCCCGAAGCGAAATTCGAAAATGGGGCCTCTGCAATATACACGAATCTAAATTTCCTCTTATGCTCTCCTGGACCTTAAGTTCGACACTAAGCCCATCCAATGAAAATATGTTTAAGAACTAAACATTTTTTCCATCTTCCAAACTTCATTTCAAATTGCATATTCATTCCCGTAATTTAATTTTAAATCAATTTATCACAATAGTTTGTCTGCGAGACATGGGTTCACTTTTTGTGATGATAAAACAAGATAAGGGGATATTTGGTCCATTATGTATTGTGTTTTCCAAACTCCTTGATTTAAGCACCAAAATATTAGGGTATTCATTTAATGAGTTGACGCAAAGAGGTAATTATAGTTCTCATACTATAACACCATTGTGTGTAAAACATTAGTTTTACGCTTTTCTGGCGAAGAAATGACCAATTTTTTTTTGCTACTAACCACCCAAATTCTCAAACTTCTTCTTTAGAGAAAGTTTTGATTTGTTCCCAAAGCATTTTCGTATTTGATAGGGTTGAGAATACCTAATTTATTGGCATCTCTAATTTAACTGAACTTGAACATAACTAAGTAATTTGACTGAACTTGAGAATAACTAAAGTAACTTGAACACAACAAACGATGATCTAACCATTTAAACATGAAACTAAACTGATTTTACTTTCATGTACATTATAAATTGAATTCAAATTATAATAATCTTAAACAATAACAAATAATTAACATTAATGAAATAAATTTTAATTATAAAACAGAAAAAGGATAAAGCTAGATGTTTGTGAAAAGGTCATTTTATTTTATCCATTAAAAATTTGATAGTAAACTAATATTGTAATTTTGAACGAAAAAAAAAAAGTGATATTGTAATACGGTACATAATAGAATAAATAATTATATATTAAATGGGGAGGGAGACGGCTAGGGTGAGCCGAGTGGCCTAGCAATAGGAATGGAGACGGAATTTGGTAATGGGTGAGTAGGGAGTAAAAAGAGACATATGTCATATTTAGGGTTAATTTGTTTTTTTTTTTGTTAAGGATTTAGGGTTAATTTGTTGATATGTATAAAAATTTGGTGGGGCCCCGTCTTTTAAAACAAAGAAACGGAATTGCGACGTACGCATTTTGCATATGGGCCCTTACGTTAATTACCACTGGACTTAAGTTGAAAAGGCTAACTACTAAAAATCCTAGAGACACCTACATAAATGTGGCTCCCATAATTCGGTGGCCCAAAGCGAGGCTTTGCTCGCTTTGGGCCAGGGCCGGCCCTGCTCTAAACCGTATTGTTTCTTCTTCTTTCTTTCTGTCTAAAGCGTGATGTGATTCTCTCTCTCTAAACCTTTTTCTGTTTCTCTCTAGCTGTTGGAAGATAATCATACAACTCCCTGTTTCTTCTTGTTATAAAGCCGTGGGAAGATACCCGAGACCAAAACTGCCTATCTCTATCACGATTCTTACCAAAAGATAGAATCAATAGAAAGAAATAGATGGCAAGAATCTCCCCTTGATCGCGGCTTCTATCTCACAACAAAACTTTCCCTTCTTCTCTCTCTATTTGATTCCTAAAGATCTCTTTTAAATTTGAAATCTTTCCTTAATATGAGAAGATGAAGAGAGAAAGAAGAAGGAACAAACAGACTGGTCCGGGTTGTTGTTGGCTGGAATAAAACGATTCCATGCTTCGCGGCCATAAGAAAAGAGGTGCAGCATGTGTTTTAGATGAAGCCATGTGATTGGGAAGAGCAGCTGTCGTTGGATCTTGTGCAGGATCAGCGTGACTTCTTGCCTCGCGCTACACGGAATCAGCGTGAGAAGCTGATCCCGCATATAACCCGTGTGCCCACCATCATACCGAAAACGTATCCCTCGCCTCCTGGTTAGTCACCACGTGTCAACTAGCTGACTTGGTCAAATGATTTTGACTTCAACTTTGACGTGGACTATCTCCCTGATCCGGACTCCGATTCCACTTCCGCTTTCGCCGATAGATTCGTATTAGACTCTACTTTCACATGAGCACTAATATTGACCAGAATACCCTTGTCATTAAAAAGACCAAAATGCCCCTCAAGTATGTCTTTATCACGATGTTTTCGCATCGAACTCCGTAAATGAGACCTGAGAAAGAAAATTAAACAAATCATCAAAGTAACCACTCGAACTGGACTAACTAACCCGAGTTAAGAGATTCAGAGGGGACATTTTCATGTCTCATCAGGCGTGAAGATGAGGTGGCAGATGGAGGAGGGAGAAATGGTGACTGGTTAACGGTATTATAACGGAATCTAAAAAAGGGGATCATCTGGGTATTTTTGATAAAGTTGGGGGCTAGACAGGAAGCTGGTCACAAAGTTGGGGGCTATTTGAAAAATAATCCATTTTTTTTATGGGTACTTCTAAAGGCACCTGGCCAAAAGGCTGTTAGCATCCAGAAATTTTAATGACTCGCTCGAGTCCTCTATAAGCACATGTTTTTAATGTGGGTGACGGTCACTTCCGTTTGCTTCTTCCATCTTCTTCCATGTTTAGAAGGTTGGTTCAAAAACCCTTCTGATAAAAACTCATCTTCATCCTCTCCAAATCCACACACAACCACCACCACCATCTCTCTTCTTTCTCTCTCTAGAATTTGCAGACATAATGCAAACTCTTCAATCTTCATCTTCTCTCTGAGTTTCACCATTAGAATCTCTTCGTAAGCAATCTCCACCACCAAATCAACAACAGATCTAAGAAGAAGAATCCATTATCTCTTGTGAGGTAGTCATTCCTGTGCATTCTCATTTTCATTGAAATGTTCACGCATGTTTACTGTTTGTTTCTCTATCTGAGCTTTAGGTTTATACATGATTCGGATCTGAATCTCAGATGCTTCTTTATCTCTTTAGTTGTTTCGATTAAATTTTATTTTGGATCAAATGCAAATAGAATACAACAAATTGTAGAAAAAAAAATTCCTAACATTGTTTGTAAGATTTATAAATGGTGCCTACTTTAACCAAAGACGCTGACTCTGCTGCTTCTGGTCTTCCAGTAACGGGCATCGTTTTCTGCATCTCCATCTTCTTATCTCTTCTCTATCTCTCTGTTAAAGCATTATAATGTATATGAACCAACCTTATGAAACTAATTTCAATTAGAGAAATTTCTTCTAATGTCTCTGGTTCCTCCATTAATGAATCAACTCTGGATAACCCATTGATTTTCTTCTAATTTCTTCTAATTTCTTCTAATGTCTATTTCCTCGAAATTGGTGATTTTCTACATATCCAAACATTTGATATCAAACATCGTAACACTGTTTTGGATTCATTGAGGGAAGCCTACCATGATGTCGCTGTTCATTGCACTGTCTCATGCTTAAGAGATAACCAGACGACTTGAGTGCTTATCTAGGTTCCATTTTTAGGGTTTGGAGACAGAAAATTGAGAGATTTAAGAATGATGGTTTAGTTTATGATAGGTTCAGCCACACCAGGGACAATATTGAGAAGGCACTCTGGAAAGAAACTATTCGCTAAGAGTTGTTATCTACTGATACACTTGCTAGTGCCTTTAATTCAGTCTGGGTATTCCTTGCGGATGATGAGAAAATCTTGCAGATGTTTGAAAAGGTTGGAGAGAGAGAGTTTGGAATTCCAATTTTCAGATTTTGTGAGAGATGGATAGAGGGGTTAGGGTTAACTCTCCACTTTAACCGGTGCCTACATAGTTGGACGGTGCTAAAAGAGAAAGGATCAGTTGGACGTGGTGCTAATAGAGTTGGATGCTAGCAGCCTTTTGGCCCGCTGCCTTTAGAAGCACCCTTTTTTTATTTGTCTAACTAAGATATTTGATTGTCTATATATTAAGCGTGACCAAAACTTAAGCAACAAAAAAGATATTGGGTACATGTATCAGATCTTCACTTAAATACATGTCAAGATAACCCAAATTATGAACTATAGGGCTAAGTTTATTATTAAATACTAAAATACCTTCCAGTAACCTAATCAAAGGAGATTTGAAGGGATCTGCCCTAATGAGAGATAAAAATCATCCAAGTCAATGAATGTTAAATCATTGCCTACCCATAAAATAAAACTTATTAAATTAAAAATCAATAGTACCTAACATGTGTTTGACATTTTGAAGTCAATCTTAGTCGTTGCTTCAGTATTATCGATATATGTAAATACACATGCCCATAAAAAAAAATTAGTAATGAACGGTGAGATGATCCCACAAAAGGAAGTTAAGCAAGGTTATATTTCTTCTTGTTTTGTAAGACACCTTCTCTGGCAATGGAAAGCTTAAGAAATCATAAACTCTAGAACAGAGAGAGAGAAAGGGGGAGCTTGAGAGAGAAATGACAACTTCAGAAGAGGTTAGCTACGTATCAACCAGTCTAATCCAACCAGCAAGTACCAGTCTCACAAGTCAAGGTAGGAGGATTGAATTAACAAAATGGGATCTTCAATTGCTCCCGTATCTCTATACACAGAGGGGTCTTCTTTTCTCTACTTCCAAACAACAAGAAGCAGGATTATTAGTAGATGATATGATCTCTCACCTTAAGACCTCTTTGTCGAAAACACTCGATCATTTCTTCCCTCTCGCGGGTCGTTTAGCCATTACCGAGCACGACAATTTTAGCTCTATTTCTGTCTATATCGATTGCAACTCTGCTGGTGCAGAATTCATCCATGCCACTGCCAACTTAACAATAGCTGATATACTCAACCCGACTTATGTTCCTTCCATTGTTTGCACTTTTTTTCCTCTTAATGGTGTAATCAACCTTGAAGGTCGATCTAAACCATTGCTTTCTATTCAGGTAACACAACTTATTGATGGTTTATTTATAGGTTCTAGTATGAATCATTCTGTATGCGATGGCACATCCTTTTGTCATTTTCTTAACTCATGGTCTAAGATCTCTAGATCAAGCACAAACGATCCTATTATCGAATTTCCTGTTATAGAACCTTGTTTTCTTAATGATACCCATTGTCCGATTCGCCTTCCTTTCTCTTACAATGAGCTCTTCAAATTGAAGTATATCCCAACTCCTTTCAAAGCGAGAGTATTTCATTTTGAACCGAAAAACATTGCTAGACTTAAGGAAAAGGCAAACTTAGAGATAAAAACTAAAGGTGGTAGTCGAAGGGTATCGTCGTTGCAAGCATTATTTGCTCACCTTTGGGTAGCTGTGGTGCACGCGCAATGTTTAGAACCAACTGAAAATACTAGATTCGTGCTCGCAATGGGGAATAGAGCGAGACTGAATCCACCATTACACGAATCATACTTCGGAAATTCGCTCGACATGGGTATAGCAACTAGTAATGTGAAGGAGTTGCTCGAGAAGGGGATAGGCTATGGGGCTTCGGTGTTGAACGAAGTTATTATGTCCCACAACGATGCTAAGATTCGATGTTCTTGGGATTCATGGGTGGAGAAACCTGCTTACCTTATCTCTAATAGATCTATAGCTCCCAAGTTCGCCACTTTGTGGGTAGGGGGTTCTGTAAAGTTTGACTTGTACGGAAATGATTTCGGTTGGGGACAACCGATAGCTGTGAGAAGTGGATTATCAAGCAAGTCCAATGGGATGATTATGGCGAGTCCTGGATCGGTAGAAGGAAGCGTAGATGTTGAGGTTTGCCTTCCCCTCGAGGTCTTCCACGCCATGGTCCATGACTCTGAGTTCATGGATTTTGTTACTGAGGTACCTCCTTTTCGGAGTGGAGATTAAATTATTATGGATCCATGAGAGTCCCACATCGTAAGTTTTTTAATCAAAGAGATCGATTTGAAATTCATTTGCAATCATCTCCATTTCTTTGGTCCTGTCAAACTTCAACCTACTTCTATAATTTCGTCAGCGTGAGTGCTTAATTTTAAGTTTAGTTGCGAAATTTACCCGAATAAAAACTGAGAATATTGAACTAGTTTATGGATTTGTATTTTAGAACTTCAATGATCATTGCTGAGTATACATAATTTTCAATTTAAGCAAAAAAAACATAAAGTGATTGAAACAAATCCTACTTCCTCTGACGAATTAAGGTTGAAGCAATTAAACCATTTATATCACTTTATAACTAACGGCTTTTAATGAGCCAACAACACTTGGCTAGAGTGGTAGGAGGTTTAGTCTTTCACCCTCTAAGTCCGTAGTTTGAGGCACGCTTACAATACAAAAAAAAAAACTCACGGCTTTCATTGAGTTAGTTGTTGTTGTTTCCTTTTCTTTTTAAATGGAATGCTTAAGCTGTCTTTCCGTACTTGATTCCTCTTATAAGTGTCAAATATAGGAAATTGCGTAAGCTGTCTTTCTGTTTTCGATTTCTTGAGCCCCTTCCATCTCTCACATGCAAATGTTTTTAAATAATATGAATATATGATCTCTCAGCTTAAGACCTCTTGATCGTAAACACTAGATCATTTCTTCTCCCTGGCAGGTCGTTTTGCCATTACCGCGCACAACAGAGATCGCAACTCTGCCGATGCAGAGTGCATTCATGCCCATGCCAACATATCAATACCTGATCTTCTCAACCCAACTTATATTCATTCCATTTGTTTGCTCTTTCATTCCTCTTAATGGTGTACTCAGTGAAGGTTGATATAAACCATTGCTTTCTATTCAAGTAACGCAACAAAGAAATGTTGTTTGGCCTGAGTGGTCGGCCGACTCTGATCCGAGCCGTGTCGTGGCTGCCCAGCTCGGACGAAAAGCCATTTCCCTGATGATGAGTGGAGAGTTTAGAGAATATTTGATTTTATCTTTTAATCCTAAACACCTCCTTCCCTCATTTCTCAACTCCTAAACTAGAAATGAGAGTCAGGGATTCATTATTGAAGATGAATAGGATAATTTGATGCATTGTATCTTGTTCATAAACTTTCTAAACAATATAGGAATAGGATAATTTGATGCATTGTTTCTTGAGTTTGAGTTGATAAACATTATTCCAAACATGATAAATTGGGGTAAACATTGAGAATGAGTTCATATAGGTGAACAATATATACAAGCTCTAAAGAGGACCAAGAAACTCAACACCTTATAGGACTGGCCAAAGAGCAGGCGGATGAATTGTTCCAACATTTAGATGCAAATTTCTAGGCTTTAGCTGAAGATAAGGACTAATACCAAGCAAATCAATATAGCAATTCAATGGAACTCTCATCCCCCAAACATTGATTGATTCGAGTTTGCGGCAATTATTTACAAGTGCTTGGAGCCCATTCTCTGTGACATGTCGACAGCTCCATAGAACAATAGTCTGCAGCACGAGATAAACATAAGTTAGACTATAAAATGTTAGTCATAGTCGTAGTAGACTTGTGGGGGAGAAATGGAGTAGACAAATACGGTCTTTGTGACTTTGTCTGTATTGTCTAAATTTGAATTGTTCAAGTCTGACTTGTCTGCATTTTAGTCGTCTAAGCCTGACTTGTTTCGGTCAATGGCACATGCCTAGCTCCAAATGACAAGTCAAAAGCACGAGTCATATAAAAAAGAAAAAAAACGTTCTGAAAATCTGTCTCTGAATCATATTCTACGTATGGATTGCAGATATACAAACACGACTACGGACAAAGATTGAAATAGTTCACCTTCAAATGAGGGCAGCTATTCGAAATAGCAAACAATGATTCGTCGGTAATAAATGTGCCACCAATGTTCAAGTGCTGCAGAGAAGTAGCTCTCGAGATCTGCAAAGAGCAAAACTCATAAACAAAATGAAAGAACGGTAAGACTATTTCCAAAGCACAACATATATCATTTATTTGTTCCATATGTTGCATATGATCAGTCTCCTAGCTCATATGGTTCTCTATTAGCAGGCCAAATAACACGGTTTATATGGATGGAAGGCGAATAGTTACTTACGAGCTGAATTACACCATTATCTGTGATCCCCGTAATGCCCCACAAGGATATTGATGTCAAATTGCTAACACATTTCGCCAATGATATTTTGTATAGTCCATCGTCAGTTATTTGGCATCCCCAGCAACTCCTTGAACTGAAACCAAAATTAAAATAAAGACCAAATATTGAAAATTTAAGAAAACAACTTCAAAAGAATGGGCTAAATTTTGAGTTGAATGGTTCATCCACCATTGCACCTCAAACAAGCTTATGATTAAGAATTTTGAATAGGAAATCACCCGACGTAAAGGCATCAAAAGATAGGCGGATAATGGCATTATCCTTTATACTGTAGTTTATATTATATTAACTGAAGCCACTTGATTTGCCCCTAGGGCTCGAACTGAGGGCCTCGTCCCCGCAGGGGAAGGGCGGAGTTGCCTAGCATCTAAGACACGCGCCAAGATATCGACTCACCCAGTTCGCATCTCATGACTAATGATGCACAAGAGAACCTTGGAAATTTCAGTGGTGACATTAGAGAAGGCTTTTGATTCACTTTAGATGAGCGTCCAAGCCCCACTTTTTATAGTTCATTATACAATGACAATGGAAACATTTTACATTTTTACTACTTGAAGACCAGAAATCATAAATATACTATCAACCTTAGTAGGAGGGTCCATTTCTTTCCTAAGTCTGAAGTGACTCGAGTGAGATTTCAGAATATTTGTGTTTGCGTAATATGAGACACGTCTGTCAACAGTTGGTAGCCCAAGTGGTTCCAAGGTGTTGACATAAACTCCAGAAATCCCTGGAGGTCTAAGGTTCGAATCCCAGAGAAGGTGGAATCTTTGGTTATTTGATTTGGGATTATTAGGGTGTAAATAATGTAGTTGGGCTTTAGGCCATTGCCAAATGTAACGACATACCCAAAAAAAAAAAAAAATATGAGACACGTCTGACTGGCCGCCTTGGTTTGTTTTGTCGGCCATTGAGTCAGATCCAGAAAAGTGACAATGACTTGAAAAAAAAAACACATCTTATTTATTAAGCCCTCTTTCTAGGGCATAATAGTCAATCATGATTGTGTTTTCAATTAATCAATTCTTGGGCATGTCCAAGGCTCCCTACCAGTCCAACGGAAAAAAAAGGACTTTCAGTTGACATTTAAATTACTATTTTAGGTTTGTTATCTCTCTTTCAATTTCACATTTATGCAAGGATTCAGATACCCTTCACCCCAATTTCCCATAATCTCAGAATATTCAGTGAAAATGGCGTTTCAAATGGTAGAATCACAAACAGAGCTTTCACAGAGAGAGAGAGAGAGTACATACATATCGAGTTCCTTGAGGTTATAAGCATAACGAACAAGACGAGCAGTGGATTCATCATCCATTTTACAATCAGCAAAACTCAATCGGTCTCTTCCTGCATGAGATTGTCTCACAGCTTTCCTCCATTTCCTGCAAACTCCACTCGCCCTGATTGATTGATTCATTTTCACAAAAAATTCAATTTGAAAAGTTCAAATTGATCAGAATTTCAAAACCCATTAATTATTTCATAAAATATAACACAAGAAAAAAGAAATCAACTTTATAATTAAAAAATTGAAAATTGAACTTACTGGGCCAAATCAGTGAAGGAAGTGGTGAGAAGAAATATATAAGCAAGAAGATCCACGGGAAGCCTTTCGATATCTGCCTCTTCTTCCTTCTTACCCATCCTCCTCCTCCTCACACTTCTCTTTCTCTCTCTAGAATTAGCAGAAACAAGTTAGAGAGAGAGAGAGAAATTTGTAAGAAGAGGGTGGATGGATCTTCTTCCCAGCTTGGGTGAAAAATTGGAAGAAATAGAAGTTGGCGGGACCAACAAGTAAGGATGTGGTCATCGTTTCCTCATCATGTGATGAATCTCTTCCCCGCACGTATCTCTATGAACTTGTAGCCTTTCATGTGGTTCGGTAATTCACGCGAATCTTTCAATATTCGTCTGGGTCCCATATGTGGGCCTTCTGATAATGAACGACAACCGTTAGATTACACTTTTGTGATCTAGGATTTACTAGGGATGATATGATTAGAAGTATGCTGACATAAGAAAAGCCTTAATTCAACGGTCGAAATTTATCTAGACTTTGTAGATTTAGGCGACATTTTTGTGGTTTGGTGGCCAATATATGGATTCAAATATTTTATGTGGACAACAATTTTTAGGTTCAGTCTAAATCTATTACGCTTGACTTAGTTGACTTGTATTTAATAGGGGATACAACTAGAAAGCTTTAAATGGTAAAACATTAATAGTATAAGGACTATAAACAAATATTAATAGATTTAGAAAACCTAATTAAATTCTTCTTCTCTCTGTTCTTGGCTTGTTTCCCTCCCACTCTTAGTTAGAGAGAGAAACAATTATACAAACATAGAAGGACGGATCACTAGAGAGAGAGAGAGATACAGAGAGAAATCTAATGCACCCAATTTTCAAAACTTAACTCAAATTTGTTGATTAATTTTGTGACATTTGTCTCTTCACCCATTCCTTCTCTGCAACTACAAATTTTTATCTTGTTCCTCTTCAATCCTTTCTTCTTACTTCTTTCCAAATCAGAACCTTCAATAAGTTCTTAAGCGTTTCATTCCAACTTTAGTTACTAGTAACTACAATCAATTAACATTTTCATCTGAAATTTCTTCTCTCTACTGACCGACATCATAGAGGAAAAATCCATCATCTTCTTCATGGATGGATGGGGTCAAAGTAGCAGTTGTTTCGTGGGAAGCAGATCTATTAACCGAGCTATCTGTGGTTTATAGGGTTCATAAAAGTCACCAGATTCATGAACGACATCTCCACAGTTTCTCTCTCTAGAAATTTAGCAATTAGTAATGAAGAACCAAAAAAATATGGGAGAAAACAAAAACTCTGCTTTGTGAGGGCATAGTCAAATATATTAGATTAAAGTCCCCCTAAAATTTGATGTTCGTATAAAATTTTAAATTTTACTAGTTGTCCATATAAAATAGTTGTCCATATAAGAAAATTGGTTGTCCACGTATTGGCCACCTTTGGTTTTGATTTAATTCTACTTTGGCCCCCCAATAAGTGCCAAAATAAATATTTCTCAAATAGCCCTCAACTTTGTGACTGGTTTCCTGCCTAGCTCCCTACTTTGTCAAAAATATCCAGATTGCCCCCCTTTTTCACTTACCGTTATAACACCGTTAACCAGTCAACATTTCTCTCTCTTCCATCTCATCACCTCTCTCTGCCACCTCATCTTCTCGCCACCTTATTGTCTTCTCCGGCAAGGTCGTCGGCCGGCCAATTTTTCGGCCAAATTTATCATCTCTTCTCTTTCTTTTTTTACACACTTCGGCAAAGGGTTTCCCTTCGCCGGAGTACCTTGAACAGATCACGGTCTGTTCTTTGATTAGATCACGGTCTGTTCTTGAACAGACCTACTCCGGGGAAGGGTTCCCTTCGTCGGAGTGTGTAGAAAGAGAGAGAGACGAGAGATGATATTATTTTTTTTAGAGAGAGAGAGGGGAGACAGAAAAAAAATTAATATTTGAAGGTCGTCGGTCGGAAAATTGGTCGGTCGACGACATTGCCGGAGAAGACGATGAGGTGGCGAGAAGATGAGGTGGCAGAGAGAGGTGATGAGATGGAAGAGAGAGAAATGTTGACTGGTTAGCGGTGTTATAACGGTAAGTGAAAAGGGGGCCATTGAGGTATTTTTGACAAAGTAGGAGGCTAGGCAAGAAACCGGTCACAAAGTTGGGGTTATTTGGGAAATAACCGATAAAATAATTTGTACTTGTCAAGCATTCTAATTTGGTTTCTTTAGATCATAATTTTCTTAGTCACGTCAATATTTATTTAGTATTCACCACTGGTTTCAAATTTATTTCTCTCCTGTTCATTATTTTTCCATACTTGTCAGATAGCTCGCCAAAATGGTCGTCGCCAATCGTTATTTGTTATCGTTCGAGACTTTCAACAAAAAAAATTTGTTGTTCTTCTCACCACATTTACCATCACCAACTCTCACCTCCGCCGGAGCACCACATTCACATCTCATTTATCTCTCTCTTTTTCTCTTTTTCTCTTTTTCTCTTTTCATCTCTATCTAGTTCTAATTGAAGTTTTAGAAACTTCAAACATAAAGCGAGTTTTCAATTCAAGTTTAGGACATAGAGATAATGATGATCGTGGTGGTGGTTATAGGAGTAAGAAAGAGAAAAAAATGTTGAAAGTCACGTCGGCAGCGAGTCAGTCATTGGCAGGGACTGTTTTGGCAAGCATGACGTGAAATTGACATAAGAGAAATGATTTTAAGATAAAAAATAAAAAAAATTACATATATATAAATTATTAAGTTTGACTAACGAAATTATAATATTAGTAAACTGAATATATATGCGCGTAATTGTTTTGGTCACTCTTCATCAAAAAAAAAAAATTGTTTTGGTCACAAGTGTGAGGCCCAACTCCAATTAACTATTCTATCTTTTGTACAATGCACGCAAAGTGCTATCTTGCACTTTATTAAGTTGACTTTTCTATTTATATAAAATTTAGAGGAAGAAAATGTCCAACAAGTATTAGTTTGATGTCCGGTGTGATGAAAAAAGTATGAATAGGATTCTTAGTAGTAGATTTTTTTTTTTTTGTTGAAAGGATTCTTAGTAGATTAGTAACTTGATGTTTGGTTGGCTGATGAATAAGAATGCAATTTTTGGTAAATTGTCTGTTATATCCTTGATTAAGGGTAGAAAACACAACACATCAACTTTGTCAGTTCAATGCATTTGTTTGATTCTTAGTCCATATCAAATAAGAAACACACACACACAAGGAGTGCCTATAGCCATTTGGGGTATTTAGGCATTTGCCCCATACAAGCGTTAGGGAAATGTTGTATACACTTACTATTTTCGTTATATGTACTCACATCTACTTTACTTTGAACAAAGTACTTTTCATGTAGTTGGGTTTTAGGCCATAGTTTAGTTGGGTTATAGGCCCGGTCTTGTAAGAGTTTGATTGGGCGGTTATCGAGTTTATCACATCTTTGATGTATCAATGCCAAATGTAATGACTATCGTTGATCGTAGTCAATTTCTAAAAAAAAAATACTTTTCATGTAAGTGTATATAGCAAAAATGGTGATTGCATTTAAAATTTCTCAAGCGTTAAAGCTTCTTTGTGGATGTGTTAAAGGCATCTACCTCAAGATTAATTTTAGGGGCGAGCCCAGAGTACGAAGAAAAATGACGCCTTCAACAAAAATAGAACCCCATTTCGCACTCCCATTGTGGAGGTTGATCTACCTAAAGCGACTCACGTTCAGAGCTCTCACAGCCCATTTATGCAAGGATTAAGGAAGATGAAACGTATAAACTACCGAAAGCTATTTGAAACTAAGCATGTAAACATGAATTAACTTATTTATGTGATACTCCAACTACTTGGTAATTGGTACTGGTGGAGGTCGAATATGACAGGTTGGAAATGAGTCTGCTCCAACTTGTTGTAATTGTTTACTGTAAGTTCCAGTTAATAGGATACGTTACATAAGACAGATCGGAAATAGGAGATCTGGCGGTCAAGATAAGTTGCAGAAATAATATACGTATGTACGTGACGGATCGAGAAGACGAGATCTGACGATCAAGAAGAATTCAGAATATTGAAGATATTTGAAGATATATTGAAGATATGTGAAGATTTAGTTTCTTATATTCAGAATATCTCTTGTAACTATCTAATGGTAATATTAGATAGATTTTGTATTATTTCTTAGTTTAGTAATTAGAAACTAGGAAACCCTAAACCCTAAGTTATCTATAAATAGGAGAGGGTTCTAGGATTCAAACTCATCGAGTTATGTCTGACCAATGTAACCGATCAACTCCCACATACAATTGTATGTGGTGAATTATTAATAAAGAATTATTTCTCCGTGGATGTAGGTCTTGAGTATCCGACCGAACCACGTTAAATTATCGTGTCTTTACATTATGTTCATATCTCCGATTATCATATAATCGTGAATTTAACACCAATAACACAAATATCAAGAAGCCTGCTAGCTAGAGCTAGTATGTTCAAAAAAAAAAAAAAAACAACTTCAGATTTTATTTTATTAAGGGACATTAAATGTAAACCCCAATTAAAACTGGAAACAGGCTATAAAGAGCTAGATCTAGTTGATCAAATGTTAGTAATCATAACTTTGTTAATATAACAAGTTAAGATGAAATTAGCAATCAAGCCACCATTAACCAAACTTAATCAGTATGAACCTCTATCTCCTCCTGATTCAGTTTCCAACTATAAGTCACTCTTATCGCAGCGACCTACTCGTCCTGATTCAGTTTTCAACAAGCCATCTTCACCACCAAGAATCGTCCTTTCTCTGTATCGTCCTCCACAGCGTCCTTTCATATCATACTCTGCCGATTGTTGTCCCATTGAAGTACCTGAACCTGAAGGTGCCGTAGTCATAGAGGTTGAAGATAGAGCCCGGATGGGAATAATAGAGAGTTGTATCAATTATTTGGGTGTCATTTTGAGCCGTCTATGCAGCAAAAGTAATTAGGTATAGTTGGCTGGATTCAATAAAATTGAAGTGATTGCTTGGAGTAGTAATAAGAAATGAAGCCTTCACAATGAGAGGGGGTTTGTCTTGGAAATTTTCAACATTGAAATGTTGGGAGCCTCCAACAGTGGCAACGAATGGGTGTGATACCCATCTGTACAGATGAATGCAAAGTTCAATTAAACGGAAACATCCCTTGTGAATGGATGTATATCCATAATATGGTATCTCTTGATGCCTTACAAATTAATTGGCTCAATCCATTTGGATAGATGGGATGATCCAACGAAATTTTATGTCTCTCTCTTGCTCTCATTTCCTATTTTATGTTATTAACAGAGAAGGTTCTTGTTTTTACATTACCAAGTTATTTGGAATTTCGGAATCAAGTCTTTTGGCATTATCAGTTTATATTCGGAGTGTTCTCAATCTTAGTCAAGGCGTACATACTTTGAACTAAGATAGTTGTTAAGACTTCATCGTATCCTTAAGGCATAATTCCTGACCCGTTGTGTACTCGTGGTTTATACCAGAAGGGGGCGAACTACTGTCTAAAAGAATCGATTTATCGAGCTTTGAAGTTTTGTGTACAACACCATTTATTCCGAGTAGATTCCATTTCAATTACAGTTTGTTCGATTTTTATTCATTCGATCTAAAGCGTGACGTGGGTTTTTGTTTTTTCGCAAAATCTGATATGAAAATTGACTTGAGATGCGAATTGACTGCAGGTTCAAAATGTTCGTTTAAATCATGATTTCTAACTCGTTTGAATGGGTTAGTCGGTTTGACTTTTGATTCATTTGAGTCAAACATAAAATAAGTATGAATGAAAAGCATATCTGGAAACCTACTCCAAAGAGGAAATTAACTCTTTTGGAGGGTTTCCTTATTGGAATCCGAGCCAATTTTGGATCGGTTCAAATCGCCAAACTCATAAACGAAGCATTCCATTGTGTTCGTCTCGTCGAGCTCTTACGTTTAGAGCCAAGAATCGCTCAAATCCAATTCCGGATGAATGAAATATTCAAGTCTGAAGTTTGGACGAAGTTTGGTTAATTAAGGGACTAAATCGCAATAAGGAAAGGTTGGTTTGGGGGCCATTTGCGCAAAGAGAACGTGTGTAGATCTGGACGGCTGACGTTCTATCGGCGCTAAAGGCCAGATCCAATGGATGGCGTTAGGCCCGCGTCTAGCACGGAGTGAGATAACCCGAAAGTCCATCCAACGGTTGATCTTCTGTAGATGTCGGGCTAGTTTCGGGAAAAAGCCATCAATCTAACGGAGGGCGTTTCCTCCACGCTTTTGAGCGTGATCCAACGATCCAAATCCCAGCCGACAGGACCTATTGCTAAAGAAGTCACCCGTCACTTTACTTTTCTCAACAGATGCGTCCCTTAACCAACAGAAATGTCCCAAATGCATGTGTTTATTCGAAAGTTATTTATTTGGCGTTATTGGTTTCGACCTTTTTTTAAGAGCTTCAAAGTTCTGTGTTATTGGTTCAGACCTTTATTTAAGAACTTCAAAGTTTCGTGTTATTGGTTCAGTTCTTTTTTTTTTAAGAACTTTAGAAGAACGTGTTATTCATTTTTTATGAAAAATTAAGAACTTTTAATCAAAGATCTGACTCAGGGACTTTTCGAGACAAATTTACTCATAATTAGTCAAATTCAAAGATCCACCTAAACAGGTGGATCTTTGAAATTCCTACTTTGGGTGTACCTAAAAATTATTGTCAAACCCGTTTGTTGGGGGTGCGAGCTTTCTTGTTAGGGTTATTTCTGGATTGACTCCTTAAAGTGTGACCAAATACTCGCTTCACATAAATGTCTTTTTTCTTCTTATCTCTTCAGTGTTGTTAATTTCTCCTTCTCTTTTTTTTCTTCTCGAACTCCTAATCTAATTTGTCTGTCTCCGTAGCACCTCTTATAAAAAAAAATGTTTTTTTTCATATAAATAATCAATTTTTTCTTTTTAATTCTTTTTACGCGAGTCGAATAAGTGTATATGTTTAGTATTTATTTTGGGAGTCTACCTTTTTATTTTATTCTTAAATTCTAAAATGATACTTTGTACATAAAAATTAAATTTTATTTATTGGAAAATTATACGCCAATAATATAGGAACATCCCGAGCTTTCATTCTAAAATAATACTTTAAAGTTTAGCTCTTAAAATAATATAACGTGCGTTGTAATCTCAAACGTTAGTTTGGACGGCTTAGATTTGAAATAATATAAGTTTGGTTTTAACAAAAAAATTCAGGATTTTCAAAGTTTCAATAAAAAGGTTTCCGAACTTAATGATCAACGACTTTAATGTCCAGGACCTTTAAAAGTTTCAAACTTTAAAGTTTCTGAACCTTTAAAGTATTGAACATTTATGTGCAAGAACACTTAAAAGTTATGAGATCTTTGGAGGTCCGAAAAAAAAAAATCTAGTAAAAAAGTCTTAACGACTAACAGGCCCTTATAGGACCCAAATGAACTCCAAATCTCATTCCGTTTTTTCCAAAGTATCTAGCATTGTTAGAAGATCATATTAGAGTGTCAAAGAGAAAGATTGATGCAGGCGCATAAACATGTGGGCCCACGTCCACGCGTGCCCACATCCTATTCGGCCATAATAGTAGTTTTAATTAGTATATGATTAGGAAGTTACTTTAATTTGATATTTCTTTATTTTGAAATTTCTATGTTTTGAGTATCTTATTATTTTAGGAATCCTATTTAGTCTATCTAGGAAAGTTTGTTATCCTATAAAAGGAGATCTAGTCTATGTTATTATGGATATTGAAGAGAAAAACCATTGAAGTTAATTAAGTTTTAGTTTATTTATCGTTTTCTTTACAGTTCTTCGTTTATTTTATTGTTCTTATTTTAATTCCGCTGCGTCTACATCAAGTGGTATTCAGAGCCATTTTTTTAACCAATCACAATGGTTAATACTACCGTTCCTGCTACAACAATCAAAGAGAAGACACCAACTTTTGCCTCTGAAGGGACAGCATCAACAAGAAGTTATCCTCGGTTACAAAATTGAAAGAAGCTTTCGAAAATTACAAGAAGGAAAATATGGAAAAATTCGACAATATCAATCATCGATTCGATCAAGACAACGATTCCATCATGAAGTTATCTAAACAACTCGAAGGCATATGTAAGTCTCCCTCTTCTATCACCACTCCTTCATCTTCTACTTCAATTCAAACATCATCACAACAACCACCTCCAACCACCACAAACACAACCGTTGACACCACCACACCGATTCCAATACCCTTATTCGGTCACCCTATCACCAACCCATGCCCGACTACAATCCTTCCACCGATTCACATCAACACTACACCGCCACTCTCACCGGTTTTTAATTAACATACATAAACCCTACAACCGTTCCAACCACACCACCTTTCTCCTTCACCGATCAACAAACATCAAACCGACCCGAGTCGTTCTCTCACCAATCTATTACCAACCCGAGTATAACCCAACCATACCCCTTCCACACCCCTCGGCAATACTATTCACCAAACACCCTTCCACTCGAGACCCACCACCCAAACCGCAACCTCGAATTCTCAAGAACCAACATGGAAACACCCACTCGCCAACACTCTCATGTCGTATCTCCCCACCTCACGCCAAACCGAGGTACCTCTTCTTCGAACCACCGAAACGATAGCCACCACCCCTTTCATCACCAAGAACCGGAACCCCTCACTCACCACGTCCAACAATTTTCCGACAACTATCCACCTTCCCGAACCCGGCTAACCGAATCCATCATCAACCGACCCACCGATTTCCCGTCTACTCCTCATAACCGAGACCCAGATTTCCCCTTGACCCGTCACCATAACCGAGAGGACCTTCGTGAACAAACCCGACAACACCTCGTTGAACCCGACTATCCACCGTACCGTTATGAAACCCGTCCTCAAAACCGAACCCACCCTTATGAACCGGATAGACCCAAAAACCGTCCCAACTATCAAGAACCGAACCATAATAGGTCCATGCAACGAAACCGTATTGCTCCTCCACCACGTCCCACTTATTATGAACCCAACGACCATCCCCCCGATGATGATCACGATTCTCCACCGGCTTATTCTTCGTACCGTGTCCGAATGGACGTCCCGGCATATGACGGTTCCATCAACATTGAAAACTTCTTGGATTATATTCCTAGATTGGAAATCTTCTTTGATGTTATGCAGGTATAAATCTTCTTTGATGTTATGCAGGTATACGGACAAGAACAGGTAAGATGTGTTACCGGATATCTTTCAAAAATAGCTTTAACATGGTGGAAACAAGAATCTGAACAACGACAGTTATCAAATCTTCCTACCGTATCCTCGTGGTCTGAACTTAAACCACTTATGATGGCACGTTTCCTCCCTCCTAATTACGAAAATCAATTATGTCTGGAATATCTTCGTTGTCGTCAAGGACGACGTTCAGTTGAAGAATATGCTTCCGAATTCCAGCGTTTAAGTACTAGGCTTAATCTCCCCGATACTGAATCCATGAAATTGGAAAAATTCAAAGATGGCCTTCGAGGTGACATTAAGGATCTTGTCAACCTTCGTCCTTTCTCTTCCCTCTCGGAATGTATTAGTGTGGCTCGTTCTTTTGAGTCAGATTCTCGATCTATTTATAGGGGGAACTACAATCGTACTAATTATGTTCGACAACCTACAAATGATACTGATCTTTCAAAACCAACGGATGACGGATCTAAGAATGTTCCTGAGAATCCATACAAAAAACAACCTCCGGGTAAGTGTTTTCGTTATTTTGAAACAGGTCATTATTCTTACAATTGCCCGTTACGTGGTAAGGCAAATTTGGTGGAAAAACAAGATCACTTGAGTTCCTTCGATGAGGAGATCGATCATGTCAATATTGACCCTGATTCAGGTGACCGTGTTATGTTAGCAGAGTTTTCAAGGAATTTCATAAGCAAGAATTTGGTCAATTTGCATTAAGTCAGAGGTTAGTATACTTTCAAGTTCGACTGCTTTTTGATTCGAAGTACCATTGAATCGAAAAGTTTATCGTTGTATCGTGGGAGACAAACGCCGGTAACTGTTTGGTACTATACAGGGCATCAATTGTCTTAAGGAAAGAGGAATACCTCACCTCGATTAAAAATCTTCTTCTTATCCTCTGATTTTTCTTTTTCTTTTAGTCTATCTGATTTCTTAACCAAAGACATTCTGAATTTTTCAAATCAGAAGTGTATTGATTTAAGTGATAAATCAGAAAACACAAAGGGAATACAATTCCTCTTTCCGATCTTAAATCGATAGTGAGATTCGACTACGAATCATCTGTTCTGGATAATAGACATTATCGGTTATAAATACGAAAGATATTGAGTTGTTCTATTCCTTAATTTTTCTCTAGTTTTTCTCCATTAATTTGGAAAGAAAGTGTTTTTGATTGATTTACAAATAAAATCAAAGTAGTAACTAGTTTCACCAGTGATCCGGTTAGAGACTCGTCGAGTCAACTCGTTGAATCGGTACACCGAAACCAACATTATTTCTTATATTTCATCAGTACTTGCATCTTGTTTTTGTTAATTGAAAACTTTCAGTAGAGTAGCTTCTTCCTTCATTATAGGTTCATATTTCTCGCTTCGACACTGTGACGCCCCAAGCCCAGCAGTTACCGATATTGTCCTCCCTTTCTGCACCACCCTCGCACAGATGGTAGGAGCTTTTTTTCTTGGCGAGAGCACTCCCAGCTCCACCAGAAGGCCCCAACACTTACCAATTGTGATAGTCCCACATCGCTCACGAGAGTGTCCGGAGTCTAGGCTATAGGTGTATGCTCAAGCTTGGTAAGTGCTGAGGCCTTTTGGGGGAGCTAGGAGTGCTCTCGCCAAGAACAAAACCTCCTACCATCTGTGCGAGGGTGGTGCAAAAGGGAGGACAGTATCGGTAACTGCTGGGCTTGGGGCGTCACAGACACACAAGTGAAATTGTCATTTTTCTTTCATAGATTTTGCTCAAAGGGTTCCTACACTTACCATTGTCTCATCTTCATTCCGTTTTTCTTTTTTACTCGTCCATTTCTTCCCGTCTATTGTTGTGACAAAGGGTAACTTCGAAGCAAATTCGACAAATTAAAGCACATTCTTTTGTTTTATATATATTTGTCAGGGTAAAGCATAAAAGCACAAAGACTTGCCTTCTAAGATATACATATATAGATAGAGCCACACCTTGATAGTTTGTTTGAACTATTAAAAAGAACATCTATATCTCTGTATTATGAGAATGGGGTTAAAAGAAATGGGTAAATGAAGGGCATTAAAACAAGGCCAAGGAAAAATAAAAGAAAGATAACCTAGAAAGAGAAGGAAAAGAAGAAAGACAAAAGGAACCACTAGTTTTATGATGCACTTTTCCTGTTGCTTGTACCAAACTTTCTCACCTGTTGACAAACAATCACTTGTACAATATAAGTTAACAATACCAAAATCAGCAGCCATTTATGAATTCAATCTTTCTTCATGATTTTCATCTAGATGTCTTGATAACTCAATATGATTATCTAAAGTATTTAGATATAAGGTTGACAATTCTTTTTTGAAAAATCATTCATACTTGTTGGTTGCTTAAGGGGTGTATTGTTTTTTGTTGTACTTTTCCTAGACCCAACGCAATGGTGCAGAAGGATTCGATCCCTTGACCCCTTTCCCTTGCCTATGTTGTAAGCTCCTCTACAATAAGTTACAACTTAAATAATGTCACAAATATGGTTAGAATTATTATTTTGAAAGTGACATACAAAAACCAAATACATGAAGCCTTTAATTACACTGGGTCCAAACGACCTTTTTAACTATATTGGGCCCAAATCGACCTTTTTAACTATATTGGGCCCAAATCGACCGCTTTGACTGCTTTCGGCCTCTACCTAAATCTGATAGAAATGGGCTCAGTTATTGCTTGATTTTCTCTAGTGGTCTAACAATTTAAACCACATTTAGGATCGCGTTTATTTGATCAGCGTTATTTGAAATAATAGATTATCGAAAAAAAAAAAAAAAGTCATCCTAATGTTTCAAGTAATGTGTGCCCACTACTACTCAGAGGTTAAAAACATGAGAATTAAGAGATGTCAATTTCACCAAACAGCTCTTTTATATATCCTCAGACAGGACCTAGTGATTTATCAGGTATTCATATGGGCTGGTCCTAAACCTGCTGAAAGTTGGGTGACATTAGGTTTGTAGTTGCTGTAATTGGAGTAATTCAAATCTCAAAAGTTGAAATGGTCTTGGGTTTGGTATTTGAAATTCTTTGATTAACTTAGAATTTCAAACAATTAGTGCCACAACTGTCTTCTTGTTTGTGCATTAATCATTCCTGTGTATTTGGTGGTTAGGTCCATGGCAATCTTGACCCCTTCTTCATTTTTAAGTTTCCTGTTTAACTTTAGATTTAATCTCAAGCACTCTTCTCTCTTTTCTCTTCTTTTTCTCTCTAAAATATATGGATACTCATTAGATACCATGAGAAGAAAAAGAAGAGGGTAAAGTAAATTTTTGAATCTATCAGAATTTGTTGGCCAACTATTTAGCCTTTATTGTTATTATCAAGACCCAGACCATATATGTAGTAAGAAAGAGAATGGAGAGTTGTGGGTTGATTTTAAAAGGGGTCTGTTATGGAGACACCCAGTTTTGTTAAAGACACACTCATTTGTAAGAGACATCACCAACTTTAGCAAGTTGACACCAATTTAAAAAATTTATTCAATTTTTCTAGTAAATATTATTTGAGGAACCTATATTTAATATGTTTACCCATATAACACACCTCCGAAACTCTAGACTCTCTTTCTTCACTTCTAATATGGCATGGGAATTACCCTTTTGCGGGGCTAGTGTCTGAAGAAGGGGGGAGAAGGGAGATGAGAAAGAAATGAGAGCGAAAATAAAATTGACTATTGAGATGAATGGGAGGGAGCGAGGAGGGGAGAGATAGGGGCAACTTGGGTCCAGCAGTCAAAGCGGCCAGTTTGGACCCCAACATAATCAAAAGCCTCATGTGTATGGATTTTGTACGTGACTTTCAAAATATAAATTATATTCTAAACAAATGTGCAACGTGATTTAGCTTGTAGACTAGTGGTTAATAGTTTAGACAATAGACAAGACGTCAAGTGTTCAAATTCTCTCCTCTACAATATTAGGAATTTTATTTATTTCTAATATGCGTTAGGACTCTAATATTTAACTTAGTTTGGAGCCTCCAAAACGTGTAACTCGACCATGGATAGAGGAGAGGGAGTGGAGATGAAGGGGATGAAATCAGGATAGTAAGGAGATGGAGGATACTATGGTGGTGGTCGTGACGTGGTGGTCATGTAGAAGATGAAAACGAAGACAATAAAATCGAATGGGTGACGGGGTGATGTTTTTTTAGCAATTTGAATTAGGATATCCATTCGAAAAACTAAAAGCTTGTTGGTGTCTATATAGTTAAACTAGGTGTTCCTTTAACAACCAACACTTCAAAATTGTTGATATGGAGAAGCATAAGTGACCCACCTTTGCAAAATGAGAGGGAATGGGAAGGAAGAAGGAACAAAACAAAGAACCCACAAGAGAAAGAGAGGTAGAGAGACAGAGAAATTAAGATATACATAGAGAGAGAGAAAAGGGACCACGAGTAAGATATGATAGAGTATGAAAGCCGTGTGAAAAGGAAGGAGAGAAGATGGATCTTATGTTGAATTGTTATTAACAAAAGTTTGTTTTTTTTTGCGTGTGAAACAGATAAAAATTAGTACAAAAAAGAGAGAAAGAGAGTTTTTTTTAATGAGAAGAGAGAAAGAGAGTTAATGAAAGAAAGTGAATTTATTTGATATCTAGTGGGTAGCCAAAGATGGAATAAGATTTTATAATATAGTCATCTTTTCTTTTTTATGTATGGCATTGTTGATGGTCACCACACCAAATACCTCCACCATCAAATCGAAAAAGAGAAAACAATCGAGTTGGGTAGATATTTTTGTTGTCATTTAGCTAACATTTCGACTAATTAGACCTAATTTGACGTGTAGATCGATGACTTCATGTTTAATAAGATACCCAAATTTATCCGGAAAAGATATTAAAATGTTTTCGAAAGGACTTTAAAAATCTTTATCCATCTATATAAAAATAACAAAAGTAGATAGGGTATTATGGATGAATACCCACAATTTCCCCACAAATGCAAGTCTTGTTGTTGGAGTAAGTGGGATGTTTCCACACACCATTTACAAATTTTAGAGAGAGAAAGAAGAGAGAGAGAGAGAGTAAATGAGAAATGGGGAGAAGTTCCTCTCCCAAGGGGTGATTGGTTAGTAAAGGAGCCAGCCCAACAAAGACAATTGACCATCTGCCCTTTGGCTTTGGTTTCTATTCTTTAGTACTTACCATTTCTCCCTTCCATAAATCAGAAAATTACTGTCCTTTCTAATCTCCCCCAACCTCTCTTTCTCCCTCTCTCTCTCTATTTTCTCTCTTTCTCTCTCTATTTTCCTCTCTCATCAAGGGTTCAATCTTCTTCTCCTTCTGTAACGATCCGTCCATTGATCGAGTCCTTTGCTTTCATCGGCGTATCTATTGCTCATCCGGTACGTTTTCTGAAAGCTTTTCTCATCAGTTTTCTTTTGTGTTTTGTTTGATATATGGATTTTAAAGTTGCTTGATTTTGAATGTTAAGGAGTTTAGGTTTGATTTCCCCCAAATAAGTCTTGATGAAAGGGGAAAAACAAGGGAAAAGGACTCAGCTTTTCCGATTTCTGAACGGATTTTTCACCTGTTATTCTCCTCTTTGTTTATCCAGTTTTGGGTATTTTGTTTTTTCTCCTTTCTTCTTCTTCTTCTCCATCTTGTTTGTTTTTTCGATTTTGATTTCTGTCCGTTTTGCTTTTGGGTTGTTTGAGTCTGGTTTTGGTCAAATATAAGATCGGTTTTCTATTTGAAAAATGAATGAAAGCTTAAATCTTTTGCTCATTCAGTCTACCTTGAGATGAAGTTTTTGGGAACATCTACTCTTTTCTTCTTTTTTTTTGAGTTGGATGATGAATCAAACATTTTTCTACTATTCATAAATATCTATACTTTGTATTTGGGATTTTGTTATTGTTTTTGTCAATCTTGGTGCATGGGTAGTTTTGAGTTGAACTCTGACTTTACTCTAATGGTGAATGTGTTTTCATGATTTAAGATGGTTTTGATATTCTGTCATTTAGGATTTGAGTATCTGAAACTCAAGATTTTAACTATATCTAGTTATATATTTTGATGATGAGGGTTTGGACTAATAGTTTCCTGATTCTGGTTCTATTTGGGAGTCTAAAATTTTTCTGAACTTGTTAATTTCAAGTCCATTTTGAAACGAAACCTTCAATGGTTTTGAATCCATTATCACTTAATGAGGTATAGTGGCTTCATGTGTGGTTGCTGTTGCATTCTTACCTGCCAATGTCTATTACACACTGAAGATGCTCATATGTTTCGATATCAAATTTTATTATTGTTTCGTTGTTTCGAGCAATGGGTTTTATCAAACCTACACTGCACATTTGATATGCTAATGTTAATGTTGATTCCCAATTTCATTTGAATCAGCTTCACTTTCTTAGTACCATAATGCCTTAATCGTTAGGCATGGATTGTTTAATATGTTATGTTTATTCCAAATTTCATTTGTGTATTTGTTTTGTTATGTTGATGTCACTAAAAATTGAAATGTCTCTTGTATTATACAGGTTGTGCGATTTTGGGTCTCCCTGAGCATTTGTTAGACGTGATTTACTGATTGTGGTAAACTACTCTTCACCGCTTTCTGTAATTCTTTTAGGGAGGAAATAGTAGCTGTAATGCAGGGAGAAAGGAGTATCCTTGATCTTGATTCCTTCCCTGAAACATTTGGGCTTGACCATAGCTCTGGTTCAAGTAATACTGGTGCAAACCCGCAACAGTATTGGCATGATGTACTAAATCCAGTAGAAAGTGGTTACCAAGAACTCCCACCAACTCTGGGTTTAGAAACTAATAGTACGCATATAAATGCTGTTATTCATGATGGAAGGAGCTTGAATGGATGGAATTTAGGGGAACCTAGTTCTAGTGAAAGAACGCGTGACCAGATGATCCAAGAGGAAGCAAAAACAGGGCATGGGCGAGTAACATCTCAACCCGGATTTGGTCTCAGATTGGAAGAAAGGCGACATATAAACCTGAACAGCGATCAAGTGGGAAATGGGTCCTTGTTCGCCGAGTCATCTAGTTCTGGCGAGGTCTTTCGGAACTTCAACCTAAATGCTGAATATACAAGCAACAGTAGTAGCAATATTCAGTTCATAGAAGCAGGTATTCCTCATATGTACATGCCAATTGGATCTCAAACTGAACACATTCGTCCTGCTAGTAGTTCTGGTGATCCTTTTGTAACTGCTTCTAGGAATGCTGAATATTTGTCAGATGAACGTGATGGTAGGCCTGGTTGTTCATTGGATGGTAGACGCTCATCTTGTAAAAGAAAGATGCTTGAAGGAGTTTCTGGCAATTCATCTTTTGATGGAAGTTCAAGCTGTTTTACTCGGCCTGGAAGTAGTCCGTGGAATTTGTTTTCTGGTCAATGTGATGCTGGTAGTAGCTCTAGCATGTCTATCCCTACAGATAATACTCCCTCTACGAATCTTCCCATCCAGTTGAACCCTCAATCTGGGGTCGGTATGAGAGGAGTAACTTCTGATAGTCATCCTGCTTTGACTCTAGGAGGACAAGCTGCTGAAAGCTCCCAGAGGAACCTGCGGTTGAGAGCTAATCCTGCAAACCACCACGATTTACCGCCGTCAGATCTGACATCCGCAGCTTATCCAGGAAGGCTTTCACATGTTTGGCCACCTCGTGACTTGTCATCTAGAAATATACCATCCAATCAATCTTTGGATCTGAGGCCAGCAGTAGCAAGTTCTCAGTCTCGATCTAGTGTAATGCATAATCATGGGTTGGCCCCGAATATTTTCCCTTTTCCACACAACAGGAATCCAAATTCAATGGTAGGAAGTTCCTCAAATTTAACTGTTCATGGAGAGAGAGCTAACACATTAAGAGAGGAAGTACGGTCAAGGAGAACGCCAAGAAGTATTTCTGGGCATCCTATGTTTCTCCCAGCAAGTGAGATGAGAAATTTGACCCCAGATCCAGCTAATTGGACTTCGGCCAATGGGAGTTCAAGCACTCCTGGAAATCTTGCTTCTAATTCTCGAGTTGGATCTAGTTCTACAATTCACCCATCCCCTGCTCCTACTTGGCTGTCTCATCCGAATCCTACCTCTCAGTATACTCGAAGATTATCAGAAGTTGTTAGCCGGTCCTTTTATCCATATGCTGGCTCCGAGTCTGGGGGGCAGAGTAGTAACTTTCAACCATCTCCATCTGTCCCTTCTTCTTCACAGGTTGTTGTTTCATCTTCAACTGGTCAACCTGTGAATTCTCTACCGCATCCAAGGTCTGCATTCTGGATGGACAGACAAGGTGCTGGTGTTCCAGTGTCGCTTCGGTCTTTAGCTGCTGGCAGTGAAGGAAGAAGCAGGCTTCTGTCTGAGGTTTGTTTTCGACTTGTCTGGTTCTTTGGTGGTATTATTGTTGATGGTTTCAAGATCTGTTTTGTGCTTGTTTGTGGTATACCATATTTTCATTATGAGCAATTGCATCCATGTCATGGAGCTAACTTCATTTGGTTTGCTCTTAACAGATCCGCAATGTGTTGGACATGGTTCGTAGGGGTGGCGGCGACGGCTTAAGACTTGAGGTTAGTTTTTTTTCGTTTTTTTTCATGTCTGTAGGATGACCTTATTTTATTCTCAGACTTAGTATCAAAATTTACCACTTTCACGCAATGCTGTGGTGCTTATAGAACCATCCGTTTCATTATTGTGTCGATTAAGTTTAGATGACGATAAAAGACATTGTTATCACTGTGGTACTTCATTATTTGGTTCAACTCAATTCAGGGTACTTCATTAAAGCGATATTTTTCTTCGAACTTTAACTCATGATTAAATCATCAATTTTGTTGGAATTGGGTGGGCCTAGTTTCCTAATATTCACAGGTGGAGTTGAGTAGATCAATCTTGTGTTTAAGTAATTTTGATCCCTCTTTATGGAACTCCTTTCTCTTTGTCCCGTTAAAACCCATGAAATGAAAGACAGGTGGGGAGTTAAAGAGTAAAAAATTAAGGGGATTATGTAAGTAGTAAATCGGTTACTTCAACAGAAATTTTTGATCGTTCAACTTCCATCTTCAATCATGCTATAGACTTGCGAGGATCCTGCTTCTGGATAACATTTCTTTGTAGATTAGGATCCCTTTATTCCTGTAACTTAATAGCTGTCACTCTTTAAAGACTTCTTATCCTTCCCTTGCTCAGTTGTTTCTGACCGTCATTTATAGTTATCCATTTCTCCATCAAATCTCTTAGAAATTGAATGATCTGTGAGGCTTCTGCATCCTTGAGGCAACACTTATAATTCATTTGGTGGTATGGTCTTGGAGGTTTACCCCTCATGTTACAAAGAGTTCTGTTTGGGGATGAAAATTAAAAGAATACATTTGTAGAAAAAGATACTGTGTTTTTTCACCTCTTATTTCAACGGTATACTGGAAATTTTCATTGCATACGACCGTATTAGCAAGTACTCAGCATTTTAATACCGTCGCCAACAAATATTTTTATTGGTGCCCTAATGAGTGTCTTTTACAGTCTCTGCTTGCATGCAGATCTAAATTATCTAACTTGAACTCGTCGTGGTATTGCAGGATGTTCTAATTCTTGACCAGTCAGTATTTTTCGGAGTAGCCGATTTGCATGATAGGCACAGAGACATGCGGCTTGATGTTGATAACATGTCATACGAGGTAAAAAGAACAGAAATTTCTCAATGTTTAATTTCTCGTGTTTTTGTGGTAGATTGTTGTTTTCTGAACTCGGCCAAACTTTATCATAGGAACTTTTGGCACTCGAAGAACGAATAGGAAATGTAAGTACGGGTTTGAGTGAGGAAATCATATTGAAGTCTTTGAAGCAGCGAAAGTATTACACCATCAGAGTAAACCCTCCCGCAGAAACGGAACCATGCTGTATTTGTCAAGTAAGAGTTTTATAATGTTCTGAGTTTCTTTATCAATTAAACAAGCAAATATTAACACCCATTTTTGTTCCACAATCAGGAAGAGTATGTAGAAGGAGAACATCTTGGAACGTTGGATTGCGGGCACGATTTTCACAGTGAATGCGTAAAACAGTGGCTGAAACAGAAGAATTTATGCCCTATTTGTAAAACAACAGGGTTAGTTACATGAGTGAGAAGGAAGCCATTTCTGAAACAAATGGTGTCTCTTGCCTCTCCTGATATTCAAGATTGAAAAGGGTAGGCCCTTGATCACTATTCTTGATTTGAACCCATCATCTTGCTGGAATATTTATATACATCATTGATATGAATTCTCTCGGTTTCTCTCTCGGTTGCAGTCGAAGGGGTGAAGGATCTAAGGCTTCCCGTGGAGTGAGAATGAAGGTTGGAAATTTGTTGGAAATCCAACATGGGGGGAGCTTTTAAGGTTAAAATCTATTATAAGTAGTATAGATTTTGCTAGGAAACTAGTAATTTGAAAGCAAAAATTTAGATATTGATTAACTCAAAAAGAATTTATGTAGCACTTTTTTTTATGTTATTGTTATGAACAGGAGAATTTAATGTTAGGAATGTTACTTTTGGATTCAAATTTTGATATACTGTCAAGTGTATGGTTTAGTTTTGGATATCAATTGTGGATTAACTATTTTATGAAGTCATAAATAGATTAAATCTAAGTTAAATTATTATATTTACAACTAAGATTATTATGCCACAATCAAGTACCATCTCTATTTCAACAAAAAAAAACAAAAAACTACCATCTTGATATCAGTTTTGGTATTTTTTTTTTGGAAGACAATTACGATCTAATAAGTCGTGATATTTGGCATTTGATAAATCATAGATGTGATAAGCTCTATAAACGGTCACTCAAACACTAACAAGACCGGGCCTATAGCCCAACAATGACTTGAAGTCCAACGACATTATTTATACCTTAATAATCTCAATTCAAATAACCAAAGATCCACTTTCTCTGGGATTCGAACCTGGGACCTCCACGGCTTTCTAGAGTTTATGTCAACACCTTGGAACCACTTGGGCTACCAACCATTGACGTTTTGGTATCTATTTTGGTTTGTAGTGGTACGGATTTTAGATCTACATTATAAGTATTTACATAATTAAACATTACTACATATAGGTATGGTGGCGGATCGTGGATATAACGGTTGTATGGTAATGGTGAAGAAGGTGACAAAATGATGTATAAAATAGATTATATATATATTGTTGTCCGAGGTGCTCTTTGACCATGTATTGTTAAGATAAACTTAATTAAATTTCCATGTAAATTTCGGTAGGCATAATAGAAATATTTTGATCATTTTGACCAATATATTGCGAAATTTTGGTGAAAACCCGATATACGACCGCCCGATACTCGAGAAATAAAGTTTGACGGACTTTGACGGATTATGGACACTAGAATTTTTGAAATAACCCGCCTAATTAAATTCGACAATAAAAGTAGACATAGTTTCAAAACCCGACCAGCCCGATACGATGAATGATATGAATCCGACCGGCCTGACCAAGACTAATTCCCACCCCTACCAATGAAGTTTACACCTCAATTGAAAAAAAGAGGATTGCTTCAACAACCTAAAAAACCAAAAAGAAAGCGAGAAAACACCACACTAGGCCATGTTTGTCACCCGGAGTGCAAAACTATTGTCAACAAGCGCATTTTATGATGATGCCCGTGAGCAAGAATGCATTAAAAATAAGCATGCAAGAACGAAATAGGAATTGCATTTTGATTTGATATAAGATTCTCAAGCCTAAAGGCGGCGCGTTTGTGATATCCTTCTTTTAAAATTGCCATTCATGTTGTAATTTATCTCAGGTTGATGATGAAACGGAGTGTGGTGTTTCACTTAAGAGATTAAGCATTCTTGCTTGCGTTTGTGATATCCTTCTTTTAAAATTGTCATTCATGTTGTAATTTATATCAGGTTGATGATGAAACGGAGTGTGGTGTTTCACTTAAGAGATTAAGCATTCTTGCTTATTGAAGTTTTTTGAAACTGTGAAATCCCGTAGTTCTAAAGCAGATAGTATCACTATCAGGCCAGGTCATTGAAGAATGGTCAGCATCACCCTATAATAATTTTTAGGATAAAACCAATAATCACCGTTCTATTTCTCACACATAACCAAGCTAGAAGGTAAGTTATTATATTTATTGTAAATGACATTGTGGGAGATTCTTTTCCTTTTGTTGAACACATTAGGAGGTTGGTCATAGTGAACCATATTATTTGGGTGCACTAAACATGCCTAAATGGTGGAAGAATAGTTGGTTTTCACTAATGTCTAAGAGCAAGTCCAACCAGGGACTATCTCAGACCCTTAAAACTACTTTTCATTCAAATTTTACAGCCTCAACTCAGTCCCTGAAATTCAGCTCCAACAACAGACTCTCTTGGGGACTTCAAATTTGAATTTTTAATTTCTCAATTTACTTAAAAACAACATCGATTACAAACTAACATTTGATTAGAAATTTAAATCTACGTAAATACGACTAAACAACAATATAAAAATTAAACATAGCTAGAAGGGGTTTTTTGGATCTCGTGGTTGACCGTTGAACCAAGCTTCTCGTGCTGCTATAAGCATCCGTGCACCATGTTCGTCGACCTAGCATCCATTCTCAATAAGTCTATCCCGTATTGTCGGTTCTTGTGTTCTTTATCAAATTGTAAAAACTCTTGTTGAAATCGTATAGATTCTTGCAATGATACTGATCTTTGTTGAGATTCTTCCTGCCTACTTTGCCAATATTCCCCCGTCGTAGCACCACTGACTTTTTTGTCTTTAGCGGTAGAATTTGTCGAATTTTTTTCGACTCTTGAATTTGCTTTGGCTTGTTTACGACCAATTGACCTTTCCTCCGGCAGATGTTGACACTCTTGACATGTCTGCCATCCACTTGTTATGTGACATCAAAATTTTGTAAACATGTTGGAATCTAAACATTTTTTCTTTGTGATTTTTTTTTTTTATAAATTCAAGTGCTCTTTGTATCTGAAATAATCAAAATTGATTTGAAGTTCTTATTATAAAATCAAAAGATAGAAATATAGAGATTAAAAGTAAGAAAAATTACCCGGTCATAGTCGTTCTCCCCGCTTTTTTGAACTTTATTTACTATCCTCAAAGTAAAGATAAAACTTTGACTATCGGAACTTATCTCACCGAAACGAGATTTACAAGTCTTGGTTGTGCGTTGAGAATTTGCAATTGAATTAAACTCATTCGCTATTTCTTGCCAAAATACTTTATATTTCTAACAATTTTCGGCAACCACATCAAACGTGACTTTCAAATAACAATTAGTAAGTATAATATCTCCATCGACCGTATACGCAACCCGTTTAGCTTTCTTGGTTGAAGACGTGCCTTCTTGCTCGCAAGAATCATCTGAAATTTCATTACCGTAGAGGGAACGCGTGAAGAATCATCAAAAGTTTCATCATTTTCTAATTGACTTGAGTGATAATCGGGAGTTTGAATGAGATACATAAAACTTTGGCTAAACAAAGCCATTATTATTATTCAAGGGATCTAATGAAGAAGATTGAAAAAGTTGGAAAGAAAATTGGAGAGATTAAATTGAAAGAGATAGAGTTTGAAGGGGATAGAGAAAGAGCTGAAATGAGGGATTGTTTGGATTCAACCCCTATAAATCGGGGTTGGACCCAAATCTGGCCGTTGAATTTGCTCCAACGGCTAGATCTGGTTAGATCGAGCCGTTGGAGCAAATCCAACGGCCAGATCAGGCCCCCCATATGATCGTTGGGGACCTCTCCAATAGTCATATGGAGATGTTCAGCCGGTAAGGGTCGGTTGTGGTTGGACCGGTGGGGAGGGCCTTTAATTTGAATTAAGGGCCTAAGCCCCCACCTGCTTGACTTGTTCTAAGAACACCAAAACGAAACAAGGACAAAGAAACCAATATATCATTGATATTGCCCACGATTATTGATGGAGGTGATTTTCTTGGTGGGTCATAATATAGTCCTAAAACAAAAGCTAGAAAGTCAAAAAAAAGAAGGGAAAAGGGGAGCAAATTTTAAGGGATATCGTTATCAATTAAAAGGTATTGAATGCAACAAATAGGTAGAAGATGCTAATATTTTTTAAAACATTAGGGACCTACCTTCCCATACTCTTCCTTTAGCTTCTTCCATTATTCATGCATTTGTTCCAAGATCTATGAGGAATCACATCCTTCTTGTTTTTAATATTTTCGTACCAATGTAGTTTATTTGGAATTGATATTAAATTATCTTCTACATAAATATGATGGACATGACAACTATAAGATCATGAAAATACCAATCTTTGGCATATTTCATGTAAGATCCCATAAGGGGTGTAAGTAATGTGTAATAAAAGTGAAGAATGAAAGTTTAGGTAAATTACACACTTGTATTTGATATTTTTTCAATGGAATTGTTAAGTATATTAGGCTAACACTCTTGTTCTTTTTATTTGTGTTGAAATAAAAGTCTTGCTCTTAAAACAAGATGTGTTTTTTCCTAGGTTGAATGGTTAATGTAGTTTGGACTCTCCACTTAAAAGTAATTTACATTGGAACCCCTGTTCCTTTCACATACCAAACCTAATTAAGTTAACCAACAAGTAATAACCACATGTGTTCAACAAAAACAAAAACAAAAACAAAAAGTAATAACCACATGCATACTGTCAAAATAAAATCGGTTACAAATCATCTTTTACATAAACCGCTTTCTCTCTCCATAAACCGCATCCCAGAGAATCCCAAAAAAATCAAAGCTTTCCCGGTGAAGGGTTATCCCTTCACCGGGTGAGATCTCTTTACTTTTTATGTTGAAGTTTATTGTTTTTTTTGTTAGATCTAACCATAGTTTTGGAGTAACAAAAGGTTGAAGAAAATATGAAAGATGATGTTGGAAGGAATACAAGGTTTATTCTCTCATGAAGGTAGTATTTGTTTTCCTGTATCTCTTCTAGGGTTACGACATAAAGAAAAGCAAAATTGACATCAAGGAGAGATGAATCGGCAACAAACTATAAAGTGAAGAATCAAGAAGAAATGTTGTATTTGATCAACAATCTTATTCCACATACTCTTCAAATCTCAAAGTTCTCCACTAATCACTGTGTTAGAGGTATAGTACTCTGAAATCCAAGAGATCATGGATTCGATTCATATGGGTGGTCTTCATTACCCATATGTAAAAAATTTGTGATTATATGGTATAAATAAAGTAAAGATCTTGATCTTGTAATGGCCTTTAAGGGTCTTAGAATAGCCTTTTAGGGTTTAGTAATGGCCTTTTAGAGGTCTTTGTATGTGTAATTATGGCAGTAATAGTGCTCTCTCTAATCATCATGTTG
>BEHA01044947.1:776956-787603 GCA_002897215.1 Eschscholzia californica subsp. californica | reverse complement strand
AGTCCGGAGACAGCAGTGGGTATGACAGTGGCAGCCAAGCCACCAGGACAAGGTGGAAAAAGCCAGAGTTCTCGGACGAGAAGGTGGTGGTGGATTCAGAAGTTGTGTAAAAGGTGAAACCACTAATTTTTCGATTGCTTCTCTCTATAGAGAGTTGACTTATGAAAAATGCCATTTTTTTTTTTACTTCGAAGTTATCTGTATACGAGTGGTAGTAATCACTGTTATATGGTCTTGTTAGTTTTTGTAGCATCTCAAAGGCAAGCAAGGTATATGATTGAAGACGACCACTGTTTGGAATCATTTTCTTGAGGTATTTGTATGTAAGTTTTTTCGTCTTCGAATGTAGTTAATATATATACCACTTCAGACACTAGCCATGATTGAGGTTGTTGTTCCACGAATTACGGGTTTCTTTGTTCAATGATAATAATTGATGTTGATTTTTTCTTTCTTGTTAATAATTAAGGCAGAAAAATAATGCCATTGAGACACATCAGGAGGACACAAACCAAGTGCTGACTGCTCCTATTTGTAATTTAGAGGTTGCCAAGTTCCACCTCAGATGTCCACGGCCCGCACCCCCACGGGACACCCTGCTATTCATGTAAATGTGCTCTTATCAATCAGACAGCAAACCATTTCATCATTAGTGAGTCCTGACTGTCGGAGGAACTGAGCCCGAGTCATGTAGCTATAATTGAACTTCTTACACATATTTTCCACCAATTCAACCCAATTGAACCATGAACTACTAGTTTCATCAATTTTGATCCCTTCATGGTGACTGAAAAACTTTGCGTTTCAAGTTTCTCTCTGAAAACTATTGTTTTTCAGAGTAAATCCGTTCAAGGGTGTGAACTTAATAGTAAAAGGTGACATTCTTTCTCGTACCAACATCACCGTCCTATGAGATTCGTGAGTGACTTTAGTATCAAAAGAAGAAGCACTGGCATTAAAGAGTCCAATGAGAGATGGGTAATTGAGATATTTCGGAGGCTTTGTGCAATTATAACAGCGGGAAATGCTAAGTGTACAAAGGATTTTTGACCAAATCCTTGATTTGATGAGTCACACGAATAAAAGAACGGTCTAGATTAAAGTCAAACTTCGAAAAAACTTTGTCCTTTAACGAAAGTGAATCATTAAGTCAAGGATTTTCTCAAAGATTTTGTTATTGTAGCATTCCCCACATAACGGTAGTGGTAGCCTGTGAGATGAAATCTTCGTCTACAAATAATGAAACAAAGTCCAATCTCTTATGTAATATGATAAAATTTCTCTCCGAACGAAGTTCTTCGTTTCTCTCTTGGGAGCACGAAGAGCTCTATCAAGTGATAGTAGACCCCTATGTACACTTCCTTTGGACGTTTACTTAAAAATTTCATATGAAGTTGGAAAAGACAGCCTGATGTAGCTTTTAGGATCCAATGCAAACGACATACATGAGAATATGTTTGACAAAAAAAGATGTGATTGTTAGAAGTAGTAAGTTCATAATCTGATTCTTAGTAATTGATAATATCTTCTTCTATTATTTGGTTTTGTTAGGAATAAGGTAGTAGTATTTTGTCCCTAATTATTTGATAGGAGCATCTATAGGCGCCTCCCTAAACTGCTGGAGGCACCCCCGGAGCACCTCCAACTCACGCCCTCCCACGTGTCTCCTCTTCTTCTTTTCTTCTTCGACTTCTTTCTCTCTCTAAAAATTGAAAATCGACCACGAAAGATTAAATCAACAAAAGTCCATTAATCTATCAAAGAGATACACAAAAGAATATAGGTTTATTGGTTTAGTACTTCAGTAGAATATTTGACTTATCTAAACAAAATGAACTAAAATTGGAAGGAAAATTTTTGTGAGATGAAGAAACCCAAGATTTGCAAAGATTTTTATGCACTGAAGAAACCTGAGATTTGAGGGATAAAGAAACCAACAAGGAAGAAACCCTAGAGTTCTGTGAGATTTGGGGATGAAAAAACTCCTCGAACTGGTCAGTCCCAGACCTTAAGCGAGGTCTCGACTGACCAGTCTGAGGCCCAAAACATGGCCTTAGACTGGACCAATCCGGACATATCAGATTGGGCAATGATTTGGGCTTCGTATTGGTCAGTCCGAAGGTAGGCGCCTACAGTTGTTGGGAGACGCCTACAATTGTTGGGAGGCGCCTACATTTGTTGGGAGTTGACTACGGTCAAACCCTTTAAGGAGGCGCCTACAACAATTTTCGGAGGCGCCTTGAGACGTTCCCTTATTTGATTGACAACTCTAAATGAAGGAATTATAAAGCCACTGATGCCGTCTGAAGTCCTTTAGTCGGAAGAATGACATTCCTAATTCATTGTTGTCTGCTAAATATCATTTCACAATGTGATTCGTGGTATTCATTCCATTCATGCACGACATACGTGTCACAAGAATAAAATGGAATCAAATCTGACCTGATCGAATTAATTGACTTTTATCAATTGGCCTAAGCATGTCAGTGGATAGGGGCGTGTCGGTCTTGATCAACCCACGTAAATGAATGATACTTTACACATTGATGATAGAGAAACCGAATATACTGGCAGATTTCCAACGTGTCAAGTCACGTCTCAAATTTTGCCCAGCTGATGCTAGGGTATTGGGTGCATCTATAAGCGACCCCTCCTTTTTACTTTTGGCTCACCTCACTATTAGTACCCCACAGACTGGGGCAAGGAGTCTGTCTAATTCGTGTCGGGCTTGAACAACATGGAGTCAGTCCAGTCCGAGTTACCCTGGACCACGTTGTAGGGGCGTGGCTGAGATTTTGAGAGCCCTGTGCCAAATTTCAAAGAGGCCCGTTATACGATAAATAAAACTAAGAAAATCTCATTATATAATAGATAAAAATGATGTTAAATTGATAATCCGTCCAAATATAAAATATATTAAACTAAAAACCAAAAACTAATAGAAAATAAACAAAAAAACACTACAACCTTTGCATTTTATGTGACAATCTGAAATAATTTTCACTTGAAATTTTTTCTCCTTGCACTTTGTGAAGCAAAATCATCAATTAAATCTTCGTAATCAATCAATCTGATCTAAAAATTCGCATTTTTTGAAGAAAAAGTTGGGATAATTTTAAATAAGAATAAGAAATAACATAAATTTAGAAGATTTTTTTTAATAAAATTGGGGAACAAAATTAGTAGAAAACATTACTGGGAAGTTGAAAATCTCGAAGATGATGTTGTATTCCTCTAGCTTTTCTCTAATATGGTGAACATTGTAAATTTAGATTTGGTATGGATTATGATTGGGTAATACCATTGAAGAGAGAAAAAATAATAATTTAAAAAGAAGAATAAGTCTGTTATTGAAACAGGAATGAGTAGATATTGACTATTTATAAATATTAATTGCGTTAATTCTGTTTTGGCCCCCAATTGTTGACCAACTCATCATTTTGGTCCCCAATTGTGTCCGACATTTCATTTTGGTCCCAACTTCCTATTTGGCCCCCAAACATTTTTCTGAACTTCCCAATTCTACCCTCATGGCAATTTTGTAATTTAATTCATTTGTTTATCTCGTTGTCCACTTCACCTTAAATTTCCACGTCACCTTCTTCCACATCATAGTTCGCCGGAAAATGTCACTGGCCGACGACTTTTTCCGGCGACCTTTAATTTTTTATTTCATCTTCTTCTTCAACCTCATTTCTCTCTCTATTTTATTCTCTCTCTTCCTTCCATCTCTCCTCTTCTCTTCTATCTCTCGCTCACTCTCTCCTCTTCTCTCTCCCTCCCTCCCCCCTCTTTCTTTTGAGCTCCGGCGAAGGGGTTTCCTTCTCCAGAAACTCGTTTGGTTGGAAAACCCCAGATCCAGACAAAGAAGGTTCTCTTCACCTGGAAATCCCAGACGAAGAAGGTGCCTCTTCGTCTGGGTTTTTTTTTTTTTGTATTATTAATCTTAGATTATTCTGATTTCTGATCAAATTCGCTTAAAGTTGAAATTTTATAACTGACATTTGATAGAAATCTTAATTTTTGTTCTTGGTTTTTTTTTATTTCCAGTATATTTGTTGGATTTAGGGCAAAACTGATTCAATGATTTGAGAATTCATTTCTGGGGTTTTTAGGAAGAACAAAAAGAAGTATTTTGAACTTTGAATTATTAAAATCTGATCTAAGTTTTGTAATTATGGGTACCAATTCTAGAGACATAGATTATTGGAGAAATTACTTTAGAAGTTCTAATTCTGATATATTTGATGTGATTGAGAATGCAATTTTAGTAGCTTATTCAAATTGCCCTAAGGAAATTTAGGAATCGAAGAGGCGAAATCGCCGAATTGCTCTTAACTTGTAGATTGACTAGATGTAGAGGTTGTGATAATGTTGAAATAAAAGTAGCAAAGGAAGAAGAAGAAGAAGAAGAAGAAGATGATGAGGGTTTGAAGAGTAATCTTACTGGTAATGGAAGTAAAGGAAATAGTAGTAGTGATGATCATGATGGTGATGGGGCCATGAAATTGAATACCCAAGTCAAACGGTTCACAGGACTCCATGAAACAATCTGGTGTTGAAGAAGAACAAGGCCTTCCTTCACCACCTCTTGAAGAAGGAGCTTTCTTGACCGCACCTCTTACGGAAATGGGCCTTGCTCAGGTACTGGAAATTTTAAATGAAGAAATTATATTGTGGATTTAATTGTCTTAAGCATACTAAATCTCTTTTTTGTCTTTCTCGATTTGAACGTCATAAAGTTCTTTGATGGCATGGAGGTTGGGGAAGAAGATGAAAAAAAAATTAAAGGTCGCCGGAAAAAGTTGCTGGCCGGTGACCTTCTGTGGCGACATTTTCCAGCGAACTATGATCTGGAAGAAGGTGACGTGGAAATTTGAGGTGAGGTGGACAAAGAGGAGCACAAAAGAATTAAGTTACAGAATTGCCATGAGGGTAGAATTAGGAGGTTTAGAAAAATACTTGGGAGCCAAACAGGAAATTAGGGCCAAAACGAACTGCCGGACACAATTGGGGGCCAAAACGGTGAGTTGGTCAACAATTGGGGCCAAAACGAAATTAACCCATATTAATTCTCATGAGAGAGAGTTAGAGAGAGAAACTCAATTTTTTTTTAAAAAAAAAACCTAGTTAATAGGCTTGTAATTCCCTAGTAGAAGTCTGGCCAATGGTACCATTTTTTTCTTAATATAGTAATAATACCGTTTGGACTAGGGTTGGGAAAACGGTCCGGGACACCCGGGACCCGACCCGTTCCGCCCGGACCGTTTGGACTCGCAGACCGAAGGTAACCCGAGTCGGGCTTACCCGACCTATTGAAATCGGGCTAATAAGGCGGGACTCGGTTAGGCCCTCAATTCCGAGTCCAGGCCCGTTGGACCCGCCCGCTACCCGTCCGCATCTAACCGCCCGCTGCCTGAGTCCGCGTGTGAGCCCGATACCCGACAACCCGACCCGCCCGGCTACCCTACTCGCTATCCAACATAGGATCCGCGTGCAATATTATAGATCCAACAACTTTGATAGGGTGCATCTTCAAATTATATCTCAGCCGTTGGATCTACACCAGATGACCCTTCATCCATTATAAAAGCCTCCCAAAATCAGAAACCCTAAACTAAACCTAACGCCCCTCTCTCTCTCTCTCCGCCTCCTTCTCTCTAACTCAAACAGCAACAATGGTTAGTAGTGTTAGAACTTAGTAAAGTTATTAATTTGGTGGTTCGTTATGCTTCTGCTCTGCATGTTCTTACTGCTTACGATTAAAGAAAAAAGAGGATGGATAAGTCATACGTTGATGTTCGTTTAACTGTATGGGTATACGCCGATGATCTACGGATCAAATGACGCGCTTAAGCCTTCAAAGTTCGAACTCAACTATGAACGATGAGTTTTATTTTAAGTACACTGTTTTTTGATTTTTTTTTCTCCGATCTACTTCTACATGTGGATCTAAACGATTTCGCCATGATTCTTTGATTTTTCCTCATCTCTTTAGTCTCTCTCTCCTTCCCATCAAATTTCAGAGAATACTCCATCAATCCCTAAACATTATTAGCCCATTACACCTTCTCATCTCATTCTCATCAACTAATATAAACTAAAGGTTGAATCATACTGATCTCGCAAATCGCATCTCCGGTCTCCCTCAATTTCTTGTTCTCTGAAAATGGTGAGTATAATACTAACGAAAAACCCTTTAGGTTGTACAACCCTTTGGCATCTTCTCTATGGTATGATTCGATATTGTTTAGATCTATAGATTTATTTTAGAAAGGTGAAGAAAATGTGATGTAAATTTTTTGTAATGATGTTAATTGATTGGAGTTTGTTTATAAATCTGTTGGTTAATGAAGACATGGAACTCTTTTGGTTGATGAAGACATGAAACTCTTTTGGTTGATGAAGACATCGACTCTTTTGGTTTGATGAAGACATGTATAACTCTGTTGATGAAGAAATGTAAATACTTTTTGTTAATTTTTTTGAAGAAAAAAATCATTGTAAATGACATTAAGTTAATTATCGATTTATTATTATTATTATTATTATTATTATTATTATTATTATTATTATTATTATTATTATTATTATGTTGTTTTATTTTTGAAACCTGAGCCTGTCCGGTCCGAGTTCGATGGAGCCCGCTCGGGCAGGCAGGCTCGGACGGGTTACATGCCTGAATTAGTTGAATCTGTCCGGCCCGATCCGTCCGGCAACTAGCAGCGGGCTAGGCATTGTAGTGCCCGATCCGCCCGAGTCCGGCTCTATTATGTCTGAGCCCGACCGAACCCGCCCAATTCCCACCTCTAGTTTGGACAAGAGAAGCATTAAAGTCCCACTTCCTATTTGCTCAGGGGCTTACCACTGCTTCCACCTACACAAAGTACAAGAACAACTTTGTTTCTTTTTTGAAGAGTGCTCTGTTTGGTGAGTTTAATATTATAATACTTGTTGGATATTTATTTTAACTATTAGATAATAGAATGACCTCTGGGTAGAGGGAGTCCCCGTGCCACCGCACCAGTGACACTCCTTTACCCACGACTCTGTATACAAAGTACAAGAACAACTTTGTTTCTTTTTTTGAAGAGTGGTCTGTGTGGTGAGTTTAATATTATAATACTTGTTGAATATTTGTTTTAACCATTAGATAATAGAAATGACCCCTGGGTAAAGGGAGGCCTTGTGCCACCGCACCGGTGGCACCCCTTTACCCACGGCTCTGCCACCTTGGACGTGGACCTCAGACTGCTCAGTTCGAAGTGCATGGGGAGTGCCAAGAGAGGGGCGGCCCAAGAGCAAAAAGAAGGGCGCCTACACCCTTTTATTTCTTGCATTTGTTTCGTGGTTAATCCCTCATTTCCTTATAATTTTCGTTTGGTCCCTCTACAGTTACACCTAACAATCTGGACCCTAAACCCAAAACCCTCATTTTTCCTCTTTCTTCCAACAGGAACCGCAGAATCCTCCATTCTTTCCCAAACCCACACCACAGTTCAACCTTGCGCCGGAAGAGAGAGAGAAACCTTCATTCCTCCAACCTTGTGCTGTACTATTCTCAAGGTATACTTCAAATTTGAGAAAACCGTTTCTTAAATATGACGCTCTTAGGTTTTGTTACAATCTCTTAGCCGTACCAATGGACATCTAAATTTATGAAATCTAGGGTATTTCTGTTTAATAATGATACAGCAACTGAATAAAGTTTGAAATTTGTTACAATCTGTTTATGGTTTTGTTTAAAATTAAAATAGATTTTAATAGAGCTTGAAATTAACTTGAAATAGAGTTTGTTACAATCTGTTTTAGGGTTTTGTTTAATAATGTTACAGCAACCGAGTAAAGTATGAATTAACTACGAAATTTCAGTAATCTATAGAGTGAAATTTCGCAAGACTAATTCTTGATGGTGTATGAGATTTGCAACATATCGGACTACGAAACTGCTATATTTCCAATGCTACCATTAACATATGATATGAAACTGAATTAGTACATTGAAATTTCAATCAAATCTGACATAGTCGGAATATGACCGGACCAATTGGCTTTGTTTAGTGTATCAATTGGGCTAGGCAATGTCACTTGTCAGGCCCGAGCTGGTCTTGATCAGCTCGAGTAACTGAAGGAGATTTTACGAGACCATCCGAGTTTGGAGAAACAGAGAGAAAATTTGATAAAATTGTAGCGGCCGTTTCAATGTTCAAAAACCTAACAGTCTTTCTCTCTCTCTCACTCTGTTTCACTAGGTTTGCTGCACGAACTCCATTGACTAAAGCAAACTTGCAGCCATGGCTCCAGCAAGTAAGAAGATGAAGAAAAAGAGTAAGTACAGTCTTGAAGAGCTGAAAACCCTAGGTCAACAACTTCTATCATCAAAAGCTTACATCAATAACCTCTCAGTTCTTCTCACTTTCGTCTCACCTTCATCTCGTGAACCTCAACATGTTCTTGAATCCATTATCTCTCTTCAATCATTCTTCATCCCTCTCCTCCCCGACCTCCCTTCTTCTTCGGCTAAGTCTTCAGTAATAGGTGAATTATCCAAGGACCCTGATTTTGTTTATAGAACATGGCTTCGATCGAAGTTTGATGAGTTTGTGACATCTCTCATTGCTATTACTGTTTCTAGTCAGTCTGATGAAGCTCTAACGGTAAGTTCCGTCTTCCTTTTCTTCTTGATTGGGGTTTTGTGTCTTTGGTTCACTTCGGTTAACTTGTTTATCTATGTGTTTGCTTTTTCAAATGTGCTTTTATCAGGATATTGCTTTGGATGCTATAATGGAATTTGTGAAGTTGGGAAAAGATGGGAGGTTTCAGTTTGCAATATATCGCAGGTTTCTCAAGACCATCGTAAGTTCACACATTCTCTAAAAGAACGATTCAGTTTGGTGCCAAATTACTTCAAACCATTGAGTTTGGTGTCAAACTTTTCCCATCCGAAACCTTATTTAACTCGGGATGCATCCTCCTCTGTTTCATTGTTAAATGTAGTTTAAGATTAGGGAGAATTTAATTTGGGTTCCTTTCATATTTAATGATTAATTAGCTGTTTCATCAATTTCAGATCCATTCAGCTTTACCCGTTGATGATCCTTTCCTCGAAATGCTGGCTTCAAAGTTCTTCAAATATGTAGATGTTCGGTACTGCAATTTTTCATTGGTTTTTGGAAACTGATGTTTGTTTATTTGATGAGTGTCTTGCTCTGATTATGTTGTCTTAATCTAATATACTAGTGATTCTATGAATGTTTCTCTTAGTATTAGTTTGTCAGAAAAAGAGTTAGAGCTTTGAAATTATCGATTCGTATTACTTTATGAACATCCAAAAATGATAATGAGCAAGCTTTTGACACATCAAATTGTGTTGCAGTTATTACACATGCATTAGCATGGAAGAACTTGCGAAGAAGATGGAACCCACAGGTACCTTAGTACCTACTCGATGGACATTGTTGTGTTATATGTTCTTTTTTTTCCATTTCACCTTTTTTTGTCTCTTTGGTAAATTAGTTCGTTCCTTTCTGCTAGATAACATCAGTGTGAGTGTAGAGGGTGCTGAACCTATTTCTAGATCAAGGTGTGTACAGAATCTCTCTCTCTCTCTCTCTCTCTCACACACACACACACGCACACACACACACACACGCGTGCGCACCCATTGTCTTTGGTTACCTGTGTTTAGTATTAATAACTAAAAAGTTAATACTTGGTCTAACTATATTCTCTTATTTATGAAGCAATGCTGAGCTTGCCATTCGCAAGATCCAGTATATTTTGTCACACATCTCTCCTCTAGTGAGTGAAGAAGGGGAATCTAACAACGAGATGTGGAGCAAGTTAGGTGAGTAACTTCATTCTTTTTATCACAGGTTAAATTTCTTGGAAAACTTTTCAAAAACACGCTTTGTTAATTTAAAAAGACAAATGCCACTTTAAGTAGGTTAAATTTTTTTTAGTCCACCTCGATGGTTCTGCATAGCTTAGTATACCTCCTAGATCTTTGATTGAACAGCTCTCCCAAGTCCTTACATTTTCTCCTACTGCACTTAATTCAGGATTGGCATCCAAAGAAGATAATGGTAAAGGTTCAGATGATCTTTCGCATGTGGGAGGCGATCAGAAGAAGTCAAAGAATTGTAACAATGGCGTAAGTTAATTGTATCCTTAAACTATTTTTTTCAATTTTCCTTACGAGTGAAAATTTTTCATCCTTTCTGCAATAAACTCACTATCTCTTTGAGAAACCAAATGTCTCTCAACTTAAAAAAAGAAGATATTGTCTCTGTCACTAAAATTGTGTAGTACTGCAAGAGGAATATATTGTTGGTACTCACAAGAGTAATGGTGGATACAACTTGGATACAAGTCATTGTATGTGTTTGGTTCTTAAGGAATCCGCACTTGGAACCTATAAGAAATCTTCAGGAAGATATTTGTGGAATCAGCAAAAATTCCTTAGAGGCGAAGATGCCTGTCTGAGAAATTACTAATCATTTGCTGGAATCGTGAAGTGTTCTATTGAACTATGTAATATTGGTAATTCTAATACCTAAAATTCCTAGGTGTAGAAGTACAACTTAAGTTTTATGGTCATAAACTCATGAATCTTATGTTAAGATATCTCGTGCATTTGTATGCAAG
>BEHA01044947.1:736245-765946 GCA_002897215.1 Eschscholzia californica subsp. californica | reverse complement strand
ACCAAATACATAATTTAGTAATGAAGAAGGCTATCTGGCATTTTAGAAAGAAGAGCCTTTTCAATTGAAAATAGGGGTCGCCACTCACAAGAATTATTCATTCTTTCGAGATAGTATCCTTATTTAACTCCGATTACAACCTAGACAGTTGAACAAAAGTACCAAATTTTGTTAAGTTGGTTAAGTCAAGTTGATAAATACTTAATAGAAGATAAAATAAGTTAGAGTCATAAGCAAAGAGCCCACATAAATTTATACTTCTGAATGAAAAATTAAATCTTGAACCATTAAATAGATTTTGTTGGTTTTCTGGTTCTCTCTGATACAAAAATTCTATTCTTTTTGTTTAAACAAAAACAGAGTTCAACCACTTTAAGATTCTTTCAATCTGATAAATAAGAGAAAGACTTATCTTCTCTCACGATTGAGGAAGATGAAAACCGTAATATAAACTCTAATAGTGAAGAACTAAAACCAAATGTAATAAATATCCGAGTTCAAGACACCTTCGTCCTTAAAATAATTTATACTATATAAATTACTACCAACAGTTGTGGTGTATGTGTCCAAAGATACGGATTACCTATCAAGTTAAAGATGGTATCTCTTAGGTTTGATAGTTTGTCGAACTTACTAAATAATACGAATTTCTGAGCAATGATTCTTGGACTCTAATGCTTGAAAATGAATACTCAGAAAATGCTAATAATTAATGTAGTTTGTTTGCTGAATTCTCCTATAATTTATAGGATTTTGACAACACTTCGTATAAGTGCCACAGACGAATGGGTGTTTCCAACTGTCAAACTTGACTAATTGGGTTTCGAGTGTAATCTTGACCGTCAGATCTATCTAGATACAACGCCTTGAATGCCTATGGTTAGATCCGAACAGATTTATCCTAGGAGACGCCCAAGATCTCGATCGTCGCATCCCCCAAATCCATTGATTACATCACCACCGTCGGATCAGATCTCGAATTTCAAAGAACAAATGGCTCCAATCGCTCCTGGGACTCGAACTAATCCGAGGCGTGGCTCTTGGACTGTCCAGTCCAAGGACTTGTTCTAGTCCATGATTACTTTCTCGGACTCTCAAGCCTAAGAAAAGTGCCCCTGTAAATCTTTTCGGTGAAACTAGTTTGACTGAGTCAATGACTCAAGTAGAGTGCCTAGAGCAAAAAGGTGGTGCGCTATAGTGTAACCTTTCTGTTTGTGGAGTTGAGTAAGTGTGGAAATATGCGCACTTTTACTTGATGAGTGGGGACCAGTGGACCCCACCTTTGTCATTAGTGGTGGGTTACTTATGGTTGTGTGGGGAAATCGAGTGGGTCTTTTAGTCAATTAATGGTCGTAAATAAGTCAATGACCCCTCCAATATTCTCACTTCACATTTCACACCCACCCTTTTTCCAATTTGGTCTCTGCAATTTTCTCTCTCCAGGAGCTAAGTGAGTGAGTGACTTCTAACATACCCAGGTTTTCTTCCCCCCCGTCTCTCTCTCTCTCTCTTCCCTGGCGCCGGCATGTTGATAAATGTAGCTGGAGCTCTTCTGGGTATGATTCTTTTTCTACAACAAGCGTTTCCTATGATCATGGCAGCAGGTACTCTCTCTCTCTCTATCTTTCCTATTTTTCTCTGGTTGCCCTTTTACAAACTTTTAATGGAGGAATGAGTTTGAACTCGTAAAAAGCTTTTAATAGGATCATTGTAATTTGGGTTTTGATTTGTGTATGTGGGTTTCGATCAAAATGGTGAATCAAGTTATTATTCTGGCATGATCACTGTTTCAACTTTGTACAACCATTACTTTCTCAATAATCACCAGCATTTTTCCAAATGCTTTGTGTTTTTAACTTGAAATTGTCTGGTTTTGACCCTTTTCATGGGGGACCGATTTGTACTCTCTCTTTCCTTTTCTAAAAAAGGTAAAACCTGTTTATAGAGTTGAAGATCTCATGGTTGTAATCCAAAAGTAGACCTAGTTCTTTTAGCTACCCAATCTGAAATTCAATTTTCATGAAAATAATTGCTCAAATGATCACATTTTTTTTTTACATTTCATTTGATTTCAATTAGGCACTGTCCTTTTAATGGAGGTCCTCTCTTACAGGATGAAACCTAATATTGTTCTTTTGTACCATTTACAGATTGTCCCCTGGATTTGAGTGGCTCAAATTTTACTTTGGCAGCCTCTCTGTGTTCAAATCAGGATACCAGAAAAAAATGTTGTCGCTATATCAATGCCTTTGTTGCCGTTTCTATTTCTCGTTACGCTAATATAACTGGCAACCTTGGGGTTCCTCCAGAGTTAACTGAGGTTTGCCTTAGATCAATTACAGACATCTTAGCCCTATATGGTACTCCACGTAACGCATCCGTTTTCTGTGGACTTGGGACAAAAATACCTGTAAATTATCAATGCAAGGGTCGAGGAACTGTAACACAAATGCTTCGGTCTCCGACTTTTCAAGATGTTTCAAATCATTGTATTATGCCACTTTCATTGGAGAGTGATTGTAAAAGATGCTTGAATGCTGGCATTTTATACCTTCATCGCCTTGTAGGAGCCGAAAGTAATTTTACATTGAGCGTTTGCAGGGATGCAACATTTGCTACCATTGCTAGTCAAGGTGATGATGATTCGGCCATTGACATGGCTAGCTGTTTCTTTGGCGTTCCAGGGCTTAGTTCTCATGCTCCAGGTACAGCTACCTTCGGGCTGCTATGGTCTTTTATGTTCAACAGTAGAAAGCAAAATCTAACAAGATGGATTTGTCTTTAAGTTGTCATGTAAATGTGTACGAGTTCATTGTATTTGAATGATGTATAATGAGTTTTGTTGAATATACAGTGGCAGATTCTCCACCTCCATTTGCTCCAATTACTTCTCCGAGTCCATTGCCTGGTTCTTCCCCTGGCCAGCTTGTATTAGGAAAACCGAAAGAGGACCATCACCGTCATTACCACCTTACGCTAGTTCCAGCAATTGGGATCTCAGTTACATTTATAGCTACTCTGTTGTTAATAGTAATGATACTTCTCATTCGTAGAAAAAACAAAGAGCTAGGTGGATCAGACATTCCAGATCAGAGGTCCTGGAAGAAAGGCTTACCTCGTTCACTCAGAAAATCTCATGAAGGTAATTCATATTCTTTCGACCATACCCTTAATGGTATTTTTGACACATAAAATGTAAGTTTGTATTTGACGATATACTGATGCATTCAGGTCCATCATCCATGTTTCAAAAGTTCAGCTACAAGGAGACAAAAATAGCTACAAACAATTTCAGCACAATAATAGGACAAGGTGGATTTGGGACTGTCTATAAAGGTCAGTTCAATGATGGTTTTCTTGCAGCTGTTAAGCGGATGAACAAGGTCTCCGAGCAAGCAGAGGATGATTTTTGCCGAGAGATGGAGCTTCTTGGAAGATTGCACCATCGTCATCTTGTTTCTCTACGAGGATTTTGCATTGACAAACATCAGAGGTAATTCATTGTTTTGCTTTCTTGTTATCTAATATACAGGGATCACTTAGTGATTTTGCTTTCTCGTGTGTAGGTTTCTGATGTACGAGTACATGGAAAATGGAAGTTTGAAGGATCATCTTCACAGTATGTCTCTCCGTGCTACTTCTGCTAATTTGAACTATTTATTTTACTCACAACTTATTCGATTAAGATTTGTCTTCTTCCTTTTCAGCTCCAGGGACAACTCCTCTCAGTTGGCGGGCCCGAGTCCAAATTGCTATTGATGTGGCCAATGCTCTGGTAATTCATAACGTTATGTGCATTAGTATGAGTGTTAGACCCATCATTTGATCTTGATGAATTTGCTAATTGCATGAATTCTTGCAATCTTGTTTCTCGCTTATCTTTTTTGTGTAAATTACTTACAGAAAGACCTGTTTTAATGCACCTACATGCAGGAGTACCTTCATTTTTATTGTAATCCTCCTCTTTGTCATAGAGACATAAAGTCCAGCAACATTCTATTAGACGAGCACTTTGTCGCAAAGGTAGCGAAACGTACAAACTACATTTATCTCAGCCTCGAGCGTCGAGAAACAATGTTTTCTATTGTAATATGTTTTCCCCCTCTCCTCTTACTAGGTTGCAGACTTTGGTCTTGCACATGCTTCAAAAACTGGTGGAATTAGCTTTGAACCCGTAAACACAGATATCCGGGGAACTCCGGGTAAGATATTATGTTTTAAACATTTTTCCGTCCATTTATCTGTTTCAAAGAGGTCTAAAATTTTGGTTAACTTACAGGTTACATGGACCCCGAATATGTGGTTACTCAGGAGCTAACGGAGAAGAGTGATGTATACAGCTATGGTGTTTTGTTGTTAGAGCTCGTGACTGGGAGGCGTGCAGTACAAGAAGGAAGGAATCTAGTGGAATGGTCACAGAAATATATGACAACTGAATCTAGATTACCAGAACTAGTAGATCCGAATATCAGGGAATCCTTCGACACAGAACAACTTCAAACAATAGTAACGATTGTTCGTTGGTGCACTCACAGAGAAGGAAGATCAAGGCCTTCTATTAAACAGGTTCTTAGGTTGTTGTATGAGAGTTCAGATCCTATGCATAGTAGTTTTGTGCATGCTATGGAAGATGAAGATTACGAAGACACTGAAGGTGGAGAGAGAAGTAAGAGTAAGGTAAATAGGAGTGAAGTGATCTATCACAGCGGTGATGCAAGGTATCTTCCTTCTTCTTCGAGTACATCTAGGTCGTACTGTAGCAGGAGCTTTTTACTTGAAACTGGTACCCCATAATTTCCTTGTTGCTCTGTTTGAGAGATGGTTGCTATTTGCACCCAAGTCATCCACGCCTCAGATATACATGGATCCGTACGTTGTACAACCCTATTGCAAAATGTTTTTTTTCCTCTTTCTAGCCTGTCAAATATATCGGATTACTTCGTTATGGTCTGTTGATGTTGAGTAATAGCCTTTCTAATTGCTTTTTTGCTTACTTAGCACTATCATTTTTGGAGGAAACAATGTATATCTTGTTTGGTTTCTTGTTTTTGAAATGTGGTGGTGAAAGTAAATACAGCTCTATTGGCATTATCCAATTATCGGGTTCGTGCTCATTTATGTTGTCTTAATTACTAGTTGCACTATTTTTTTTTCTTCAAACGGACAAATGAATGTATGGATTAAAATGTAACTGTACAAGTTCAATGAGCTATGGCTTTTACATTGTTAAGAAAGAATTCTCCGAGTTATACACAAAATAGACAAAAGCTCTCGTCGTTGATCCTTTGAAAATCCTGTTGTTTCTCGCCTTCCAAATAATCCAAGTTACACGTTGGCATGGTCTTCCATAAATCTGCTGTTTTTTTTTCTTCGGTAGTTCCATTATCTTCGCAGATCCTCATAAGACTTTGAGTTTGGGGTACACCAAGCATAAATAAAGGACTTCTTTCGAAAAGTACAAAACCTGCAGCAGCTTCACTGCGTATAAATAGGTAATCGAACTGAATTTATAATTAGTATACCAGTCTTTTCAACCTCGTATATCTGCTTCGCAACATTCATCTCTCCACTACAAAATACTACTTTCCACTGATCGTGGACCTGAAGCTGCTTGCATTGGCATTGCCATGATATAGATGAGGGTTCTTATAATAAACACTCTGAGACCGGTAAGACACTCCTTTAAAACCCTTGCACAAGTTTAGTTTCGTCGAAAGTGTGAAACTTTCATCAACAGAGTTAGCTCCAATAATTGTTACTAAGGAATCTCCATTAAAGGCCAAGACTTATACATCATTAGCAGCTTCACAGACAACAAATATCCGTCTCTCAATGGCTGAAATTGAAGCGATGGGAATCTTAATAATTGAAGTATGGTGTATGAATTATTATCACACACACCCTAGGGATGTGCACATGACAAAGTCACATCAGAAAATGCTTGGTCTGCCACAGCATTATCGATCGTTTGTGATATCTTCTTAACTCAGTAGTGCTTCTTTGGTCCATCCTTCTGCATTTATTAAACAGCTACAACTACTCTTTACTCTGTATTTTATCTCTTTGATCTATCTTAAGTGGTTTACCTTTTGATGGGTCATATTCAAAACAAGACAAAAGAAAAACAGGGGAATAATGATTGAGACGACACGATTCTTCTGTTCTTTTTTACATATTCTCTTAGTGAACTTTAAAGAAAGATGAAAGCTACGGAGAGGATATTCTGGTAAGACGTAGAGAAATGAAGCTGACAGGCAATAGAGCAGTGGAGATTACAATGTCAGGCCTTCCGATGAATTATAAAGGTGAATATCACAAACTCATGCTTATATAAGTTGGTCTTTGGTTAGTTACTTATCATAGAAAGGAAATATCAGAATGATGATTGTTGGTAGAATCAGTCTTTCCTACTACCTTCTCTTGCTCGTGTGGCTTGGTCCAACTCTACACCTTGGACGTACATCAGCAGGTAGGTCCACTTATATTGTCCACATGGACAAACCCGTCATGCCGAAGGCATTCGCAAGTCATGAGCACTGGTATTCTTCCATTCTAGATTCCTTGAGATTTGCTGGTTCTACTACAGGTAGTACTAGATTAAAGCCAAAGCTTCTCTATAATTACGATAATGCTTTTCACGGATTTAGTGTAGCTTTATTTCCGGAAGAACTACGAGCTTTACAAAACTTGCGTGGTTTTGTGTCTGCTTATTCAGACATGAATGCTAAGTTAGATACAACACACACATTTGACTTTCTATCTTTGAATCCTTCCAATGGTCTTTGGCCTGCATCAAACTACGGAAAAGACGTAATAGTTGGTATGATCGACAGTGGAATATGGCCAGAGAGTGAAAGCTTCAGAGATGATGGACTATCTGAAATCCCAACAAGGTGGAAAGGAGTTTGTGAGTCAGGGGAACTATTCAATTCATCTAACTGTAACCGGAAACTAATCGGAGCTAGATCTTTCAACAAGGGTGTTGTTGCTGCTAATCCGGGAGTCAATATAACCATGAATTCGACAAGAGACACCGAAGGTCATGGAACCCACACTTCTTCGACTGCTGCAGGAAATTATGTCCAAAATGCATCCTATTTTGGATATGCTAATGGTACGGCAAGTGGGATGGCTCCCGCTGCTAGGTTGGCCATGTACAAAGTTCTCTGGAAGGAAGGTCAAGGTCGTTATGCTTCAGATGTTCTTGCAGGTATGGATCAAGCAATTGCTGATGGTGTCGATATTATTTCAATTTCGATGGGATTCGATGGTGTGCCTTTATACGAGGATCCAATTGCCATAGCATCTTTTGCAGCCATGGAGAAGGGTGTTTTTGTCTCATCTTCTGCAGGAAATGAAGGACCGTCTCCAAGCTCTCTTCACAATGGAATTCCATGGCTACTTACTGTTGCAGCTGGTAGCATTGACCGTCAATTTGCCGGATCGTTGACTTTCGGCAATGGGGTATTCATTCTTGGAAGCTCTTTCTACGTTGGAGTCTCAGAGTTAGTGAACATGCATTTGTTGTATAATGAAACTCTTGCGGCATGTAATTCATCGTCGTTGCTATCAGAAGCCGGCAATTCAATTGTAATATGCCAAGACAATGGGGATATGTCTGACCAGATGTATCTAATAAGTCTGACGAATATTTCGGGAGCTATATTTATCTCTAATGATACGCAGTACATTGAAAATGGTGACTTTCCGATTCCTGGAATAATAATTAATCCAACTGAAGCTCCTTCCATCATCGAATATGCAAAGTCTACCTCTAGTCCAGAAGTGACGATAGCATTCCAAAAGACAGTTTTAGGAACAAAACCTGCACCGATGGTTGCGAGTTACACTTCGAGAGGACCTTCTTCGAGCTATCCTAGAGTTCTGAAACCTGATTTAATGGCCCCAGGATCAAAAGTTTTGGCATCATGGATTCCAGATAATGTCACTGAGGTTGGCTCCAGGGTTTTTAACATGATATCTGGAACTTCCATGGCATGTCCTCATGCATCAGGTGTTGCTGCTTTAATGAAGGGTGCACACCCAAATTGGAGTCCGGCTGTTATTCGTTCCGCTCTGATGACAACGGCCAACCCATTAGATAACATAGGCAATCCAATCCAAGTTGATGGTGAGGACAACAATTATGTAAGTCCTCTTGCTATGGGTTCTGGTCAAGTTGATCCAAACAAGGCACTTGATCCTGGACTAGTTTATGATCTGGGTACCCAAGATTATATTAATCTCCTCTGCTCAATGAACCTCACCAGGGAACAAATATTAACCATCACTAGATCAGTTTACAATTGTTCAAACCCATCTTCTGATCTTAACTACCCGTCTTTCATTGCTTTATTCGGCGACCCACCATCACCTTCATCATCTCCTTCTATTCAACAGTTTCGAAGAACTGTTACGTACTTAGGTTATGGAACATCAACATACAAAGCTACTATAACACCACCGGAGGGAGTCGAAGTAATCCTTAACCCGGATGTGTTGGTTTTCAAAGAGAAGTATGAGAAGTTAAGTTATGTTTTAACATTACAGGATAGCAGCAAGAGGACAGGGGAGTCTTATGGTTCTCTCGTTTGGGTTGACGACGGTGAGAAGCATAGGGTTCGAAGCCCTATAGTAGTATTATAGGATGTAACTTTAGATCATTTGAGTGCTTGGAGTGCCAATGTCTGTCAATAACCCTAGGTTTATCCGAGGGCTTTGATTTCCTTTTTTCTTCTCTAATAAGTTCTTCATCATTCCCTTGTTTAAATATCAAATGAAACCAAATTCAGTAGTTTGAAATTTAATTCGAGTTCATGTAACGTATGGTATGTGGGTCAATTAGTTCGAAAAAGGTACGTACCTAACCAACTTGGAAGAAAACTTATCTAACTTTTGGGTGTATAATGGGCCAATATATCAACTTCTGGCAGAAGTTTGATCACTGCTTAAATTAGCTGAAAATTAAATGAATATTTTTTGTTGTCATAAATTTTTGTCGAAAAGGTCTAGTTCTTATGGTCAAGTTTTAAGCCAAAGTCTGGATCCGACTCTCATGTTCGAAAGAAAAATGCTTAGGGAACAAGAAAAACTAGGCAGACTCCAGAAATCTAAGGTGGCTTGATGTGATTCGTGTTTCCGATGATTTTGACACTGAACTGCGAATCATGGCAATCTTATCCATTAGCTATGGAAGTTTCTAAAATCCAGTAGTGGAAACCCTTTTCCAACTTGCATTAGCCATTGTGGGGTTCAATTAATCTAGAATTCAATTATTGCTTTCTCCTACCAATTTTGACTCAATGTCTTTCTCTTTCAACCATGTGCCTCAAAATTTGGTTCATTCAATCTAAATTAATTGATATACAAGTTGGCTAAAGAAGGGATCTATAGATATAAAACAGCTAAGGTATATATATATATCCCAGAATGCAGATTTATCACTCCTTTGTCATGAACTTAAACTGATTATCTTCTCTACTTTCATATTCTTCATTCATGGCTGCTACTTTAACTCCACTATTTATATGGTTCTGCTTGATCAATATCTTATATTACACTTCAATGTTGGCAAAATCTGATACATATATCGTCCACATGGACTTATCGGCCATGCCAAAAACTTTCTCTGATCACCACACCTGGTATTCTTCCATGCTCTCATCGGTACAAGAAAAGTCTCGAACTACTGCCACCACCACCACCACCACCACCACCACCAGCAGCCCTGCTTCTTCTGCCGCCAATCCCTCAAATCATATCTACACTTACAACAATGTTATTAATGGTTTTAGTGCAAATCTTTCTCCTTCGGAGTTGGAAGCAGTTAAGAAGTCACCTGGTTTCATCTCTCTGATTCGAGATCAATCTGTCACCCTTCACACAACTCATACTGCACAGTTTCTGCAGCTAAATCCCACATCTGGAGCATGGCCAGCTTCGAAATATGGCAAAGATGTTATAATTGGGATTGTTGATACTGGAATTTGGCCTGAAAGTGAAAGCTTCAAAGATGATGGGATGGCAAAAGTTCCATCAAGGTGGAAAGGGAAATGCATTAGAGGAAAACAGTTCAATTCTTCTATGTGCAATAAGAAACTCATTGGAGCTCGATACTTTAACAAGGGTTTAATTAGCAATGTTCGCCCACGCCCGAGAATCCCTATGAATTCGACTCGTGATACCAATGGTCATGGAACTCATTTATCATCGGTAGCTGCTGGGAACTATGTTGAAGGTGCATCCTACATGGGCTATGGAAATGGGACGGCAAAAGGTATGGCTCCGCGGGCCCATTTAGCCATTTACAAGGTCTCTTGGGACCGAGCAGGAGCTTACACATCTGATATTATTGCTGCCATTGACCAGGCAATTGAAGATGGTGTAGATATTCTTTCATTATCTCTTGGTTATCTTTTTAGGGGAGTTCCTATTTATGAAGACCCAATTGCCATAGCCTCGTTCGCAGCAATGGAGAAAGGAGTTTTCGTTGCGACTTCTGCAGGAAATGTTGGTGGTGAGTATGAGAAAGGTAAGTTACATGATGGTGGTGAGTATTGGAGCGTTGAAAATGGATTACCATGGGTACTAACCGTCGGTGCGGGTTCTATTGATAGAGCATTTAACGGTATTGTAACCTTAAGTAATGGAGTTTCAATAATAGGTCAATCACTCTATCCACTTAAGTCACCACTAAGCAAAGTTCCTTTAATGTTTATGAACACTTGCAGAACTATAGAGGAGATGAAAGAAGTTGGCTTCAAAATTGTAGTTTGTATTGACACAAAAAACCCGAATGATCCCACATTAGACGAACAAATCGATCATGTTAACAATGGAAATGTTGCTGGAGGTATCTTTATTTCTAATACGTCTCAACTCGATTATTTACAAGGCCTCACATTTCCTGCAATTTTTGCAAATCCGGAGGATGGCCAATTGATATTGGAGTACATTAAAATGAGCTCTGATCCAAGAGCAAGTATAGAATTTCAACGTACATATGTTGGTAAAAATAGACAAGCACCAAGAGTAGCTGATTATAGTTCTAGAGGACCATCTCCAATCTGTCCTAGTATCTTGAAACCGGATATTATTGCTCCTGGCGTATCCGTTATAGGAGCATATCCTAAAACAGAACCAGTTCACAATACCGGTTCACGTTTACTTTATAGCGACTTTAATATCTTATCAGGGACTTCAATATCTTCCGCTCACGCAGCAGGTGTAGCCGCACTTTTAAAGGGAATCCACCCAAAATGGAGTCCCTCTGCTATTCGATCTGCCATGATGACTACTGCAGATAATTTGGATAACAATCTCAACGCCATTCAGGATAGCGGAAATTACTACCAACTTGCAAGCCCTCTTGCTATCGGAGCCGGTCATCTTAATCCGAACAAGGCTGCTGATCCTGGACTAGTCTATGACGCTAATGCAGAAGACTATGTTAATTTTCTTTGTTCTATGAACTACACTTCTAATCAAATTCAAAGTATTACAAGAAGGTCAAGTGGTTATAATTGTTCGAACCCATCTTCAGATCTCAATTACCCATCTTTCATTGCCTTCTTCAATGCGAATGATACGTCTTCTGATACTAAAGTTGTACACGAATTTCACCGAACAGTGACTAATGTCGGGGATGGAAATGGAATGTTAACTTATACGGCTAAATTGACAGGCATGGATGGATTTAATGTGACTGTGAAGCCAGATAAATTGGTGTTTAAGTACAAGTATGAGAAGCAAAGTTATAGAGTTATACTAGAGGGAACAAAGCTAATGAAACAAATGGTCGTTCATGGTTATCTTAGTTGGGTAGATGTTGGAGGTAAGTATACGATAAGAAGTCCTATTGTAGCTTCAAGACTTAGCTTAGCAACTCCAAACTAAGTAGAGAACCAGACATGATAATCAACAACAATACCCTGATCCTAGATCTCAGTATGAGATCATTATATTCTAAATTTAACATCAATATTTAATGTATGGCATGTGTGAGATATCCATGCCATGAAATCACGAGCAATATTTTCTATTTACTTTGTAAGAGAACACTAAGCAAAAAGTCAAATGCGATGAATTATTGAATATTTGGAAATAAAACTATTCCTTACCAGAAATTCTATTCATCCCTCCATTTTGGTCCCTCCCCCAGCCCTTCGCTGATGTGGCGAAATATCACTTGATGTGGAGCAATTGGAGAGAGAATGGTGAGAAAATATACTCCAGTGATATGTCGCCACATCAGCGGAGGACTGGGGGAGGGACCAAAATGAAGGGATGAATAGAATTTTTGATTCCTTATATAGTTTACAACTAAAAGCTGATGTTACGTGATGCAGATTGTTGCATCAATTTAGCAGTATAGTTTACACCACTTCGATCCTACAAAACAAGACTTAGATACCAAATGGAACCTCGAAATATTAGAATTGAAATTTTTCAGTTGCAGGCGATATGCTCTTACATTATCCAATAAGCTACTCATCTCTTGACCCCTCCTATAGGGGCACCCATTTAGTCTAAAGACGCGACTGTTTTTTTTTTTTTTTTTTAACTTTTCTATTTTGATGTTTGTAAATCAATTGGTGGAAGAGTCTTCATCTTCTGCACCCCATGACCCCCGTTGTAACCATGTTCTTCATCTTGTCTGATGGCGGCCATCCCACTAATGGGCCTCACGGCCAATCCAATAACGGGCCCAACGACCAAGATCTTATATTAATATAAGTTTCTAGTTTAGTATTTAGGGTTTCCATGTTTAGAGTCCTAGCAATCAAGGAAAGTATTATTAGTAGTTATCTTCTTTCTTTATTTGAGTCCAACTAGGAAAGTATAATCTCTCTATATAAGAGAAGTCCAGTCTGTCTTAGAATATACAATTGAATTATCAAATACAAAAACCCTTGATTGCATGTTCTTTATTTACAGTTATTCAATTTATCTTTAGTTATTTATCGTTTCTTCGTTAGTTTTATTAATGAATTCTAATACTTTTACGCTTCCGCCAAAATCTACATCAGCTGGTATTCAGAGCTTCAAGAATCTGGGAACAGATAAATTTTTTTTAGATACTTCTCATCTTGATTGTTGGAAGAATATTCCGCGTTTAGGTTGGGATCCTTTTAGAGATGCACAACAACTCTATGTTGATCGAAAAGATCAAAACAAAATTAATGTCGTTTCCAAAATTCCTATGTTTGATTATCAATATCATATAGATTTTTGGATTCAACAGATGGAAGATTGGTTCATAAACCAAAACGTTAGTGATGAAGATAAGGTTTTTGTCGTAGAACAACACTTATCTGAAAGAGTGTACGACAAATTCAACGAGATGCAATGGAGACTCGTTGATCAAGGAAACTCCTTCATTGATGATTGGAAGCAACTTAAAAATATATTTCGGTATGCCTTTGGATGAGTATTCATCTTATCCCGAATCACAAATTGATTTTAGACGACAACCATCCCATATTCTAGTCGATACTGATGAAGGAGATGTTTTTGATAAAATAAATACTAGTTTTTCAATGATGGGAGAAGAAAAGTTTCCTAAGACGAATCAAGAAGAAGAAATTGAATTGGCTACCACAAGCCCAAATAATTTGTTTGATCCATATATGATTCCGGAAGAAGAATTCGTTGTTTCGAATCATAAAATACTTCCGCCTCAATTTGTGTCGTCATTGGTTTTATGTCCTAATAATCATAAACTAAAAGATGACGATTCAAACCTAGTAATCACGGTGAAATACGGAGATACAATTAGACGATTCGGTGTAATTGTCAATAGCAATGGCTCTCTTGATATAAGTACGGCTGAACTTCCGGCGAAAACTCGTAATATCTTCANCAGTTGTCCCTATGACATAGGGCTCTATGCCATTATAGCAACGACCTCCTGTAATAACTCTATTTCCTTTTGTGATAAAAAGTAGTTCACTCTCTGCTATTTTCTGTTTGTTCTCTCTCGTCACTTCTTGTTCTTCCTCTCTCTCTCTTGTTCTCCATGATGGAGGTCTTCCAAAAGAATCACACTCTTGTCGTCACGGAAAGGGTTTTGTGTTAGCTTCTTGTTTCGCTGCTACACCAACTATTAGGGCAATCATTCGCACAATGCCGTGATTTTATATTTTCTTTATGTTAGATGTTAAACCTCAGTTTCCCGTACCACAGTGAGAGTAAAGTTAGGGCTTCGAGAAAATGATGGAGGAACAAGGAGATTTTCTTGCATAATTTTACTTCTTTGCTGTCTGAGTTCATCACTGATCTCTGATATTTACTGGCTGAGTATGTATGTTTCTTCTCTCCATCTCTCTCTGAAATTCATTTTCTTCCTTGGTTCTGTTTCTTGTGATTAGTTGTCTACCATTTCCTTGCATCCTCTTCTTGGGTTTTCTACTTGCAAAACCCTTTACTATTTCATTGTTTCTCTGACTACTCTGTTTCTTATTCATCCATGGATTTTAGTAGTAGTCAAACTATTATGATGTTCATCTGTTTCTTGTTCATCACATTCTTACATTCAACCTCTACCTCAACCAACTTACAGACATATATCATTCACATGGACTTATCGGCCATGCCGAAAGCCTTTTCTAGTCATCATAGTTGGTATGCCTCAACATTATCTTCTGCTTCCCAACACTACTCTGAGACCAGGAGTAGTCTTATTTATACTTATATTAATGTTGTGCATGGCTTTAGTGTCCGTCTTTCTTCTTCTGAGTTAGAAACACTAAAGAAATCACATGGTTTTGTTTCTTCGTTTCCGGATAATCGTGTTATGACCCATACAACCCATTCTTCTCGATTCCTTCATCTTAACTCTGTGTCGGGTGCATGGCCGGCTTCGGATTATGGCAAAGATGTTATCATTGGTGTGGTTGATACGGGTGTTTGGCCTGAGAGTCGAAGTTATAGAGATGATGGGATGACTAAAGTTCCATCGAGATGGAAAGGAGAATGTGTTGATGGAGTGCAATTCAATTCTTCAATGTGCAACAAGAAACTAATCGGAGCTCGGTTCTTCAACAAAGGTCTAATTAGCAATGAACCAAATTTGACGATCTCAATGAATTCGCCACGTGATATTGATGGACATGGGACCCATACTTCATCTACGGCTGGTGGAAATTATGTCAAAGGGGCATCGTACTTTGGCTACGCCAACGGAACAGCAAGAGGGATGGCTCCACAGGCACGTTTGGCCATCTACAAGGCCATTTGGGAGGGTGGTGTTGGTTATACATCTGATTTCCTAGCTGCAATAGACCAAGCAATTGAGGATGGGGTTGATGTCCTTTCCCTATCAATTGACTCGTCTGGGGTTCCTCTGTATGAGGATGGAATTGCAATAGGTTCCTTTGCAGCAATGGAGAAGGGTATATTTGTAGCAACATCCGCAGGAAATAGTGGTCCTTTATATGGAACTGTAACTAATGGAATACCTTGGGTTCTAACTGTTGCCGCGGGTACAATTGATCGTGAATTCATTGGACTTGTTAGTCTAAGCAATGGAGCCTCATTTTATGGTTCATCTATTTACCATTTTAACAATTCATCCTTGACCCAAGTTCCTCTGGTGTTCATCAACACATGCAATAGTAGAAAACTTCTCAGGAATATTGTTGGCTTCAAGATAGTTGTTTGTTTAGGCACTGGTGATTCGATTCATTTACAAGTCAGTAATGTTCAGAGTGCAAATGTTGCTGGAGGTATCTTTATATTGAACAGACCTCAATACCTCAACTTCATGACCTCATTTCCAGCTGTTTTTGTAAGTCCGAGTGATGGCAAATCTATCTTGGACTTCATTAAGATGAGTTCTGATCCAAGAGCAAGTTTAAAATTCCGATTGACTCATGTTGGTAGAAGAAAAGGTAATCCCACACCAAGAGTAGACTATTATAGTTCCAGAGGACCATCTTCAAGTTGTCCAAGTATCTTGAAGCCTGATATTATGGCTCCTGGAACCTCAATTCTAGCAGCATGGCCTAAAGCTACTCCAGTAAAAGGATTGGGTCCGCCATTATATAGTGACTTTGAATTATCAACAGGAACTTCGATGTCTTGCCCTCACATGGCAGGTGTAGCTGCACTATTGAAGGGGATACATCCAAAATGGAGTTCAGCAGCAATCCGGTCGGCCATAATGACGACAGCGGATACCCTAGATGACACTCTCAGCCCAATCAAAGATATCGGAGATAATAACCGACCCGCTACCCCACTTTCTATGGGTTCGGGTCATGTTAATCCAAACAAAGCCATCGATCCTGGGCTCATTTACGATGCAAATGCTGAAGATTATGTTAATTTTCTCTGTTCATTGAACTACACCGCCAAGCAAATCCAAACGATTACTAGGTCTTACAGTTGCAATGGTTCAAACCCGTCTACAGATCTCAACTACCCATCTTTCATTGCCTTCTTCAATGTGAATGACTCGTCTTCTCATACTAATTTTGTACAAGAATTTCACAGGACGGTGACTAATGTTGGGGATGGAATATCAACTTATACAGCTAAGTTGACATCCATGAACGGATTTGATGTAACAGTAATTCCAGACACACTAGTTTTCAAGGAGAAGTTTGAAAAGAAAAGTTTCAGAGTTGCTATTGGAGGACCAAAGTTGATGAAACAAGAAGTAGTTCATGGGTCACTTAGTTGGGTTGAAAATGGTGGTAAATATGTTGTAACAAGTCCACTTGTAGCTACAAGACTCATAGCACTTCCTGTGTCGGTTTAATTGCCTTTCTTCTTCCTTGTTGATGAATAGTTGAAGATGTAGCTCTAATGAATTGACATAAATATGAATTAATTGCAAATTGATTAGGAAAAGCAGCTCACATTTGGTCCATATATATATAAGATTTATCATTGCAGTATCATGAATTCATACTGAAACTTTCTTTTCTATATATCAGAGTTTTTCGTCATCAGTTGATGATAGTGAAATTGAATGAACAGGTTCTGCAACATTTAAGGTTGATATGTCAAACCAGTATCCAAATAATGACATCCATAAACCTTACCTTACCAAAAGATTCCTAAATAATGACTTAGTTTGGTTGTTCTTCAATTTCATAGTATGGAAACCGGAAAATTTCACTGATCTAGTTTCATAAGTGGTCATATTGTGGATATTCTCAAAGTATAGAATTTTGTTGTTTAGAATCTGATTATATTATCTAATCTACAATTTATAAATGATGAAATTTGATTATATGTGAATATGGAAAGAATGAAATTTGGTTTTGCAGGAAAGTTAAATTATCAGGAGCTGTTGGGGAAAAAAGGATTATGCAATAGCTACCATTCGTAAAGACCATCCAGATGTATTTGTGTTTGTATTGGGACGTGGTGGTGTTGGAAATATGGGGTAGATCAATGGAACTGTCGGGTAGAAAAGAACTTATTCACTGTGTCGTGGTATGGAGGCCAATGCCTTGAAAGTGATTTCGGAGTAACCGGGGTGCTAATTACTTGATTCCAATCACTCCCCAAGGATTGACCACAGCTTACTTCCTCTGTCTGCACTAACAGAGATAGTAATGGAGATAACAGGACTCGAAAACTTAAACAGTCAGAAAGAGGAAGATAGCCGAAATTGAGTTGTTTTTTTTTTTCTCGATTTCGGCCAGTATATATAGCCTCTGAGAAAACCCTAACCGCCTAGGAAACGTGGTAGAGAAGTTAAGGGAGTGAGAGATAAACTCGGAAACTAATTTGATTAACCCTACGAGATCAGTTAGAGATATACTCAAATATTGATTAGGTTAATCCCACCGACTTAGTCAAAATCCGAGTTTAAGTAAAACTACTCTTCGTGGCAAAAGAGTCTTTTCACTATAAGCTCCCGAGCTCCCAGGCTCACGGGCCACGACCCAAAGTCCCATAAGGCCCATAAACCCAAATAGCCTAAATAGCCCAAATAGCCAACGAGTCCGCATTGGTTAAAAGCCCAATGCCTCACATGTGCGCGCGCGCGTGTGGGAGCCTTCTCTACTCCACCATGTGCTTTACAATGAGTTGTCAAGCAACTTATTATAAGACACCTTTAGTTTCACTAGTTGGAAGATGTGAGACATTAATTGTCTAGAGAAAGAAAGCTTTGAATAATGTCATCTTCCTTCTAGAGGTGGACCCCACCCATGTGCTAACTAGAAGACAAGTAGTCTTGACTAGTAGTGAGTGGGTGAGGCTCACTCTCAATTAATTATTAGATGGTAATGGGCCCAACCATGGAATCACCCAAATGGGCCCAACCATTATATAAACCCAACAATCCCCCCCAAGATGGCTATCAAAGACTTCTGACTGCTAAGTGATGTGGCGTGAAAATGCCACATTTAGGTCACTTAACTTTGATGAGTTAGTTCGTTTCGAGTTTTATTTCTAATTATTTATGTGTTTTCATTGCTAGGTAGTTTATTTGGGGTTTGGCGTGTAATTCGGAATAAAGAGAGCGAATTATCACATTTTCATCTTATGCGGCAAAAAGGAAGAAAAGAGCACCAGGGGTATTTTGGTCATTTTGGTCAAAATCAGAAGTCAAACAACAAGTGAAGTCAATGACGAGTCCGACGGTGAAAACGGAAGTCGATTCGGAGTTCGGACGGAGAAGTTGTGAAGGAAAGAAGCCGAGGTTCGGTCTTGAAACAACGATTCGATGAAGGCACTCCCTTGCTTTAGAAAGAAGCCCAACCCAAGAGCCCAAAGAGGAAGAGAATAATAGAGATTCTATGGGCACCTCTTTGGTCCAAGTCAAAATGGCCTAAGACTTAGTCATGTTTGACTAAGTCAAGTCTAGGGTTGTGTATACACGAGTGAGAAAAAGAAATCAAAGAGGGGGAACTATTCATCATCTTCTTCACCAAGCAAGAAAGGGAGGAAGAAGAGGCTAGGAACTTTAGGGTTTTTGGTGCTTGAAGTTTTAGAGAGTTTGAGGAGGAGAAAGAGAGAAGGAAGAAGGAGGAGGGCCGGCCAAGCATAGGCCGGCCGAGCAGCAGCCCGAGCTGCAATACGAGCAGCAGCTCGGGACTGCTGCAACACGGGCTGGAACAGCAGCAGCTGCTGCTCGGGCTGTAGCTTCCTCCCGGCCGGAACGAGCAAGGATCAGCCCGGCAACAGTAGCAGCTTGAGACGTGGATCTTGCACGGGACAGGGCCGGTACACAGCTCCATAGCTGCTGGTCGGGATCTTCAAGCACAGCTCGGGTAGCAGGACTTGCACGGAGCAGCTATGGACGTGCACGGAGAAGCTCGGGACGCGCACAAGGCCGGACATCACCTTATTTAGCCGGATCTAGGGATTTGGCCGGATTTCTTCACTCTTTGACCGGATTTTTATGAGTTTTCCGGCAACCTTCTAGATCCGAAACCATGGGGCTTTTACTTCTCATGTCCTTGGCTAGCTTCCCATGTGGTTTGATTTGGTTTTGGGTTAGAAATTTCTAGAGAGAAAAAGCTAGGGTTAGCTTTAATGGAGGTTGTGTTCTAAATGGAGAAGATGATGGTGGTCGCTATGGGGAACCTAGAAAATTGCTAAGGGGAGATCGGCTGCAACTAAGAACTCATATTTTCCGACGATCTTAGCCTCGGACCACATCGAAAAAGGGGGATTCTCTCACAATTTCCTTTCCATTTCTTATTCAATCACCATGTTTAGCTAACTTTAGTTTGTCGATTATATGAGATGAAATGTGATGAATTCGTGACTATGTTTAATATGATTTGATGTTTTGATTATAAATTGATGTTCATTTATTTCGATTATTGTTTTGATCGTATTTTCATGTGTCTTGTCAAGCACTTCGCATAGTTAATAGACGAAACGAAGTATTCGATATCGATCGTAGTCTAAGTCATAATTTCATGTGTCTTGTCATGCACTTCACATAGTTAGGCGACTAGACGACACTTTCGATGACTCGGGATTAACCGATTTAGACGTTTGTTTGACTAAGTATGATCTCCAGATATACATAGTACTTAGAGACATCTACTTTAGGAGTCGAATATCGATTGTACCTCGACACATCAAATCGGACTACACATAGTCGTAGGTTTATCATTATGGATTCCCGGACTTCGACACCTCTCTCACTTATTTGTTGCCCGAATCGAGTCTTACCGTCTCGAGACTCTTGTTCCTTCGACTCTTCTCTCGAATCTCTCTCGCCCGTTTATTTTTACATTGATAATTTAGTTTATTTTACTTGCTTTCTTCTGGCTTATTTCATTATAAAGCCCCCCATTTGTCTTTGTTTTCTCCTTTTAGTCTAAGTTAGCTAGTGATACCTAGATCGGCGAACGAGACTCATTCGTTATCCAAACTACCTTCCTATCCTTGGATCGATCCCGGCTTTGCCGGATTACTACTTGATACCTCCGCTTGGGTGTGCAACCTTTTCGGGTGCATCAAGTTTTTGGAAGCTGGAAGTGGGACATGTACTTAAGTGTTCAACCAAAAATAAAGCAACCAAGTGAAATTACTCTTGAACTTGGAGATTTCTGGCTGAGACCCCCCACAACACATACGATACCCGGAGAGTTCTGCGTTCTCCACGATTCGTTCATGTTCATTAAGTAGGCCTTGAACATACCTTGGGACTGGTGAGGTTTTTAAGAAGACTGATGTCTGTCTTCTATAGAGGGCGGCCTTCCACCCTCGGGCTCACGTAGGTGATCTCTTTGAGTCTACCTCATCGTAGGCTCTGACCCCTTACTCGGGTCCGAAATCATCAAGAACTTTGGGAAGTTCATCCTCATCATCAGCAGCAGCTAAACACCATATGGTCCGTCTCAAAAGGACCACCATTACGGTAATGGATGTATTAGCTATCTGTGCATTCATCAAGTCCGTTTTATTAGAACCACCACAAAGGGCTATGAATACATTAAGAGCCTTAGGCTCATCCTTAGGTCAAACTCTGACCCCTCAATGGAGCTTTGCTAGTTCTACTCTAGCTGGCTCCGCTCCACGTCACAGGAATAGAAAATTAGCACAGAGGCTTCAGCCCCATTCCCTTAGACGTCTCGAGAACTAGTCTCCTCGTTAAGCCTTTAGTAAGTGGGTCTGCCAGATTCTATTCTGACCTCACATAATCCAAGGCTATTACACCATTTTTCAGCATATGCTTTATTGCAGCATGCCTTATCCTGATGTGTCTCTTCTTGCCATTGAAAACATTATTCTTTGCAACTGCAATGACAGCCTGTGAGTCACAATGAAGGGAAATTGTTGTAGTTTCCCTTCCCTATTGTGGTATGTCTCCCAAGAGACTCCTCAACCACTCTGCTTCCTGACTTGCCAGTTCAAGAGTGATAAACTCAGACTCCATAGTGGAACGTGCTATGCATGTCTGTTTGGAAGACTTCCATGATACAGCACCTTCACCCAACACAAAAACATAACCACTAGTTGAACTGACTTCATCATTGTCAGTGACCCAGTTAGCATCACAGTAGCCTTCCAGCACTGCTGGGAACTTTCCATAATGCAGGCCTAGATCAATTGTGCCTCTTAAATACTTAGGCAGGCGATGAAGTGCTCTCCAGTGTTCCTCACTAGGGTTATGTGTGTATCTACTGAGTCTATTTACCGGGAATGCAATGTCAGGTCTGGTATGATTCATCAGAAACATCACGCTTCCTATGATCTTAGTGATAGGCCTAAAATAGGTCTATTCCCGCAAGTATACGGGGTCAAATTATAGTATGTTAGTAAATTCGTGAATCGTCCCAAGGGATAGGTAGGCAACTTCGGATATTGACGGCGAGTTTAGCCCAATAATCAAAATGTCAATAACTAACTTAGACTAAAGCACACACACACCCTACTTCATAAATTTGATAATTGATTTGCAAAAACTAAGAAAATAAATAAAACTAACTAAACTATCTAAGAAAGAGGTGAGAAGATATCTAAGGTTATAAAATCCACCGCATAATTTCACTTTATAAAACAAGTATTTAATTACTTAAATCTCTTTTGTATTTACTCGAGATCCAATATAATGAACTATTTGGATTTCGGATGATGTTCTAAATAAAACAATTTTATAATTACTAATTCTAATTGTCTTCCTTATAGAGATTCGGATCGCTTAAATATTATTCATCATCTAAAAAGCATACCCCATCTAACAACTTAACGAAAGTATGAAATATCTAATTATGAGGCATGAGTAATGGAAAGAAAATCCAATCCATATAGATAAACAATCAATAGACATTAAAGCACATCAAATGATTTAATTAATCAAGACAAGTATTACAAAGATCCAAAATGGGTTTCATCTACAACCTTAGATTGCTAAATTAACTATACATGGAATCTAGAGTAACATTCATTGACATTGTAAAATAAATGAAAATACTAAGAAATTAATGGAAAGAAATCACCAAGAATGTTTAAATTCCATATCCCCATTTATCTCCAATTTGTCCAAGATTTGCTCCATTTGTGCTCAAGAATTTTATTCAAAGAAATCCAAGTAATAGCTATTTTATTGCCACCCAAATAAGAAAAAGAAAGAGAAGGAAGAAATTAGATGTAGAAAGAAGTTGGAAAGAAGAGATGAAAGGGGATAAAGATGATAGAAGAATATGGAAGAAAGAAGGAGATGACTATTAAAGGAAGAATAACAGTGGTAGAGAAGAAGTAGTAGTGGTAGTAGAGAAAGATGGAAAAAGAATGGAAAAGATGGATTTAGTAGTAGAGAAGAGAAGAGAAGAGAGAAAGAAATAAGTAAGAGGGGATTGAGAGGGTGTCCAAGTCTAAGTTTTAATGGAGGAGCAAGTGCTATTATATAGGGTTAGGGTTTTGGTTGGGTTAAATGGTAAAAAGAATAAAAAGATAGGGTCACATTTGGAAAATGGGAGGGTTTAAATGATAAAACCCAGGCGGCTAGGGTTTGAAATCCGGATTGAGAGGGACACTTGTCGGCTGGTGAATGGGTAAGGCAATATGTCCGTTAGTGCTTGGGAACCTGCGGCTAGAATGCTTCGCGGCGAATGACGAGGTGCCCGGCAGCAAGCAGCATCCGTCGGATCGGGAGACTGCGGGATATGGATGTCCTGTAAGTGGACACGCGTTCGGGATCACGGGATCTAAGCTGCTTCAGGTGCACGGGATAATGATAAAGGACGGGACACACAGCAGCCGTTGGATCTACGAAACACGGAAGGTAACGGTGACGATTAAAACGTGGGAGCGGGACTACCGGACTAAGTTACAGCGCGCCACACCAGATCAGGCCTATAGGGTCCATTTCGCTGCTCAGCGCCAACACGGGAATTGGATATACCGTCCTCCAGAGCGCGCCACGTGTCCTTAGGCATACCGCGGGTCAGATACATGCCCGAAGGTGTCCCACCATGTACTGAAACATCTCTATGTTTGCACACATATGCCTGGAAGCTCTTGTGTCTAGCACCCATTCATGTTTGCTTTCAACCAAACAAGTCTCGGCTACTGCAGCAATGATCTCTTCAGGTTCAACAATATTCAGTACATCAGCGTTTGAGCGTTGGTCCTTCCTCTGGTTGCACTGGTATGCCTTATGTCCTGATTTTCCACAGACGTAGTAGAGACCCTTCGATTTCTGGATCTTCGAGTTGGACTTGACTCCTCCAGTCTTACTTTTTCCAGACTTCTTCTTCTTCTTATTAGTTTTTGATCTGTCTTTGTTTCCGGAGGGAACAAATTCAACCAAGTTAGCAGTAGAGGAATTCAAAGAGAGGTAAGCAAACTTATCCTTGAGGCGATTTGCCTCTTCAGTCCTCATGTGACTGATCAGCTCCTGAAGGGACATGTCCTTCTTCTTGTGTTTCAGATGGTTTCTGTAGTCACTCCAGGATTGAGGAAACTTTTCCAGCAGAACATTGACTTGAAGGATTTCACACATCTTCATGCCTTCAGCAAGTATTTCAGCAACGAGGTTCTCATATACATGAACCTGCTCCATGATTGAAGAGTCATCGTTGATTTGGAACTGTAACCACTTTCCCACGATGTACTTCTTCCTTCCAGCATCGTCAGCTCCATATTTCTTTTGAAGGGTATCCAAGATATCCTTAGCAGATTTGTAGTTAACAAACAAGTCGAATAACTTGTTGTCCATATGATTCAGCAGATGTCCTCGAACGATTTTGTTGTCTTTCTGTTGTTTGACAACATCACCATTCGAAGTAGAAGACTTATCCTTAACAGGGGTAATATCGATGTCGATTGAAGAACCAGTGGATAAATCTTCAAACATAATATAATCAACTTCGAGTTGTTCGAAGAAGATAAACATCTTATGTGACCACCTCTTGTAGTGCTACTCTCCTACGTATTTGTTTACCTTCTCAAGTGGACTTCATTTTATTCCTATTTGATTGTGACCGCAAAAGATGTCAGACATGACAAATGTCAGACACAAGTAACGTCAAGGAAGTATTCAACTGACAACAACTCCTTCGTCTTAAATAAAGAAAATGCTAATTTGATCAAAAAATAAAATAAAGAGAATGCCAACGTCTCTCGTTAGAAAGTGAAAATAGAAATGTCAGACCTTAAAAAATGTAGAAAGAACGATAACAATGATAAATTGTGTGAATAGATAGGAAACCAACTGTCTTGGTGTCATACTAATCACATGGGTGCATGGGTGACAATTTGGAGTACACTGTTTTGTTGGTCAATGTTGTTAGGAAAAATAACCTAATTAACTTGTTCAGGAATATGAAGATAAACGATGTGAATGTAAAAGTAGAGACACAAAGATTATTTAACGTGGCAAAAAACCCCTCCAACTAGAAGGTAAAAAACCACGGGACCTAGTCCAGAAATCTTCCACTATAATTAAATAATGGGTTGCACAATTCTTCAAGATGTGTAGAAACACTCTTGGATAACTCTTCATCAAACCTATGGTAGATAAACTGAACAAAGAAACAAAGAAAATAAAAATCTCTTACTCCTTAGGATTTGAACAAATCCTAGATCCCGAAAGGTTGAAGAAGATAACCACAAACTAAATTGCTTCACAAGATTAATAATCTTCTTTTCTTCAAACCAATATTCTTCTCTTTCAATCTCTCTTGAAAGAACTACTTCAGAAATCTCTCTTTCTCTGACTTCTCTTTGTTCTGGAAGTTGTTGTGTATAATCTCTTCCCTTTCATTCCCTTTTATAATGGTAAATAGGGAGGTTTACCAAAAGAAATAGGAATTCCTTTTTAGGCTTGAAAAAATAGAAACTTATATTTTTTCCCCAAACAAGGAATAAGGGAAATCCTATTCCAACTAGGAGTCCTTTAATTATAAGGAGGGACCCCAACAAACTCCCCCTCCCGACTTATGAAGAGGGACCTACCATCCCCAAACCTGCAACACTGCTACATAGCTCATGTTTGCCTTTGGGTAATGGTTTTGTCATCATATCTGAACCATTGTCGTTAGTATGGATTTTCTCGATCTTCAACACCTTGTCTTCAAGAACATCTTGGATCCATTGGTATCTCACATTTATATGCTTGGACTTTGAATGGAAACTAGAATTCTTACTGAGGTGGATGGCACTTTGACTGTCGCAATGAATAACATAATTATCTTGTTTCATACCAAGTTCTTCTAACATTCTCTTCATCCATAACATCTCCTTGCAACATTCTGTAATGGCAATATATTCTGCCTCTGTAGTAGATAAAGCTACACACTTTTGTAATTTAGATTGCCATGACACTGCTCCCCCTGAAAATGTAAATAAGTAGCATGATGTGGACCTTTTAGAGTCTACATCTCCTGCCATGTCTGCATCTGTGTAACCGACTAATACTGGCTTATCATTACCAAAACATATACGAGTTTTAGACGTAGCTCTAAGATACTTCAGAATCCACTTCACTGCTAACCAATGCTCTTTGCCTGGATTAGCAAGAAATCTGCTTACTACTCCAACTGCAAATGCAATGTCCGGTCTTGTACACACCATTGCATACATCAAGCTTCCTACAGCTGAAGCGTAAGGAATTTTCTCCATTTCTTCTTTCTCATTTCTAGTTGATGGACACTGATCACGAGTCAACTTGAAGTGACTGGCTAATGGACAACTCACTGGTTTTGTCTTGTCCATATTGAACCTTTCTAGAACCTTCTCAATGTATCTTTCTTGTGATAGCCAAAGTTTTCCAGCTTTTCTATCACGAGAGATATGCATGCCAAGAATTTGTTTTGCTGGACCCGAGTCTTTCATATCGAAATACTTGTTTAGTTCCTTCTTTAACCTGCTAATTTTATTAGCATCCTGACCAACAATCAACATATCATCAACATAAAGTAGAAGTATAATCAAATCTCCATCAGGAAATTTATGAACGAAAACACAATGATCTGAAGCCGTCCTGTGATACCCTTGATCCTTCATGAATGATTCAAACCTTTTGTACCACTGTCTTGGTGCTTGTTTCAGCCCATATAAACTCTTCTCTAACTTACAAACCAAGTGTTCCTTACCTTTAACTTCAAACCCTGTTGGTTGTTCCATATACACATCTTCCTCCAAGTCACCATGAAGGAAAGCGGTCTTAACATCTAGTTGTTCAATTTCTAGGTTCATACTTGCAGCCAATCCCAATACTAACCGTATAGAGGACATCTTCACCACCGGAGAGAAAATCTCATCAAAATCAATACCCTTCTTTTGCCCAAATCCTTTCACCACTAGGCGTGCCTTATACCGTGGTTGTGAATTTCTTTCTTCGGTCTTGATTTTGAAAACCCACTTATTTTTAAGAATTTTCTTATTCTTAGGTTTTTCAACCAACTTAAAAGTGTTGTTCTTATGTAATGATTCAATCTCATCTTGCATAGCTTTCAACCACTCCTTCTTGTGTTCATCATCTATGGCTTCTTCATAACACTGTGGTTCTCCACTATCTGTAACCATCACATACTCATGAGGAGGATACTTGGTAGATGGTGCTCTCTCTCTAGTCGATCTTCTCAATTCAGCTGGTGGTTCATGTTGAACTTCCATTCCTTGCTCAACATCATCACCCATAGGAACATCTTCATGAGCTTCATCTTCATGATTTTGTTCTTCACCTGCATTATCATGCATAACCTTAGAAGAGATATGTGGATCTAGATCAATGAGATCATTATTATGGCCCCCAACTTTGTGACCAGCTTCCTGCCTAGCCCCCTACTTTAGCAATATTCCCGTATGGCCTCTTTTTTCCGTTATCTTTAACATTCCGTTACTCTCTCTCCTCCATCTCATTTTCTCCCTCTGCCAAGTCACCTATCACGCCACATCATCATCTTTTCCGGCAGGGGGGTCGCCGGCTGGCCAAATTCCGGCCGGCGACCTTCAAATATTAAAAATATTTTTTTTTATTTTCTCTCTCCTCTCTCTCTCTCTAGAAAATTTTTTTCCCTCTCTCTCTCTCTAAAACTCCGGCGAAGGGGTTTCCCTTCGGCAGAGTTTTAGAGAGAGAGGTGAGGAAAAAAAATATTTTTTTTTCTAGAGAGAGAGAGAGGAGAGAGAAAAAAAATTAATATTTGAAGGTCGCCGGCTGGAAATTTGGCCGGTCGGTGACCCCTGCCGGAGAAGATGATGATGTGGCGTGATAGGTGACTTGGCAGAGGGAGAAAATGAGATGGAGGAGAGAGAGTAACGGAATGTTAAAGATAACGGAAAAAGGGGGCCATACGGGAATATTTGCTAAAGTAGGGGGCCAGGCATGAAGCTGGTCACAGAGTTGGGGGCCATTTGGGAAATAACCCTTAAATTTTTGCCGTTTCATTCCATTAGGTATACCTAGCATCCTTATGTTCTCTCTTCTGATCTATCATATAATCAAATCAAACGTGAGACAAAATAATTTCTGTGTAAATTACTCATTGCTGGAAATCTCTTTTTTTTGTTAGGTGATTAGATTAGGTTTTGATGTTTCAGTTTGGCTATTGATAGTGATGGTAGCAAGGATCCGAGGAAAGTTAATCTTTCATTGATCGTGTTGATGCGAAGATTATCGGTATTTATCTCTCTAACTCTTCTTTTCTCTCTATCTCTGTCTTCGTTAATATTTTGATTTCATCCTCACATTCACTATTTTGTTAGCTAATTAGGTTAATTAAGCTTCTTCCTGTTAAATATAGTTAAAATCATTATTTTTGTATTTTTTAATCTATGTCTGTTCGATGGATTGGTGGGTTTAAATTATGTTTTTTAGCTTTATCAATGTGTATCTTCACTCTTATCTTATACATTTCTTTTGATGGAAGTGATCTGGCTTGTACATTTGTTTAAGTTGTTGATTCATGTTTTCTGAAGATGTATTTTCTGGGAACTTCTAATACAATGCTCATACTGAATGAACTTTGAAGATTTATTTTCTTTACCTCTTCGCTTACTATTCATTTATTCTTCTTTGCTATGTGGCCAATATGTTTTTTTTGTTTGTTTGAAGTTTTGTAGGACTTTCACTAAAGTTTAATTTCTTTCATTACAATATGATTAGGTACTTCTCTCTTAAAGTTTTCAATTTTCTTCTTCAATTACTAATTTTTTCGCCCCTAACCTAATGTTACTCACTCTCAGTCTATTATTATGTTTTATTCAATTTTTAAATTTCAACCTGTAATATGTTTTTAACCTACTTTAATCTTTTCTTAATTTTGATAGATTGGAAGATCACATTCTTGAGTAAAGAAATTGAAAAGAGTATATTAAGCTTGAAAGGTTTAATTAGTTTTTGCTTCTTTCTTTTCCATCAATTCTTTTAGGTTGCTTTTAGTACAATGTTCTTCATTTTTAATTTTTACTCTTTTAAGTAGTATTGTTTTGATTTTTTTTTCCTTCAATTTTTTTTTTTAGAAAACTAAATCAATGTTCTCTGTTTTTGTTTGCATATCCTAGATGAAAGTGTTTGAATAAGATCTCAAGCAAATAATAAGACAGGAATGCAAATGATAAGCTTTAATTGTATGGAGGTTTGGCATTCAAAGATGAATAGTGTTTGTTCTTAAAACAGTCTATGCGTGTTTATTTTTGTTACGAGTTTTTTGAGTTATTTTTTTCTTTGCTTTCGTGGGTGTGAATTTCATTAATATTATTTTGGTATTATAATATTTTGGTTTCATATTATATCTTAGATGTATATTTAAGCGTTCATGCATAGCCATTTTATTATGGGCACGGGTTACCTAGTACGTGAATTGTATTTATTTATTTTTGGTGGTCAATACGTGGACAACCGTTTTTCTTATATGGACAACCATTTTATGTGGACAACCAAAATAATTAATTTTTTTTATATGGACATCAGTTTCTAAGGGGACAACTCTCTATTATTTTCACTCAAATCCTCTTAGAATTAGATGTATTATTTTAACACCTCCCTCTTTTCTCATAAACCCTAATTAAATTTGGTCTTCTTCTACTACTTCATCTTCATCATCAACCCAAAATTCTAGAGAGAAAATTTTTTGGAGAAGATTATGACATCAAACAAAGGGAAGGGAAATGTTGAAGGATATTCCTAACCAGAAAAATCAGATCTAAAAACCCTAAAACCCGTTTAACTTTTAAAACCTAGAAATCAAAAATTTCAAAACCCTAGATTTTTTTACAAACAAGTAGAGTTGCTCGTGTTTCGTCGAAAATCGAGAAAACACGAGAGATCTTAATT
>BEHA01044947.1:723680-736240 GCA_002897215.1 Eschscholzia californica subsp. californica | reverse complement strand
TTTTAAAAAAAAAAAAAAAAAAAAAAAAAAAAAAAAAAATCTGACTTGCCAATTTCGTAGATTTATTACGAAAATTTGGCAAGACAGAAGGAAACTTGCCCCGAAAATCTAGCATATTTTCGTAGATTTCTCACGAAATTCTGGGAATTTTTTCTTCAGTTCGATTTTTTACCTTGAAATCGTTTTGCATTCTTTCACACTACCCAAACGAAAATACAAAATAAAATTAAAAAAGTTAGAGTTTTACCTCATCAATGTAGGGTTTGATTAAAACCCATGTAGGGTTTGATAAAAAACAAAGGGAAGTAGTAGAAACTATAGTTTACTGAAAAACAAAGAGAAGTGGTAGAAACTATAGTTTACTAAAAAATAAGGGAAGTAGAGATTGATGAGTTTTATCTTCTTCATTCATATAGGGTTTGATAAAAAACAAAAGGAAGTGGTAGAAACTATAGTTTACTTTTAGTAGCAGTACAAGAATAAGAAGAAGGAAGCAGAAGAAGATGATGAAGAAGAAGACAACTTAGGTTTTCAATTTTGAACTATTATTTTGTTAATGTTCCACAAGTTCGTAAGTGTTAGTATTTAAGACTTTATGGAGTTGTCCCCTTATTAAATCAAAGTCAACTAAGTCAAGCATAATTGACTCGTACCTGGCCCGAAAATAGTTGTCCATATAAAAAAAACAGTTGTCCACGTATTGACCACTTTATTTTTGAGACATAAATGACTCTCATTCTTTTCATATAAAATTTACATATATAATTTTAAATGATTCAACTCTGTGTTAAATCAGTTGTTTACATTGAAATTAAAGTCAAACGCGTTGCACAAGTTAGCGGTGATCATGTTGGCTGAGAATGTCACTATAAATGCTGGAAATCACTTCCTTTAAATGGGACCTCAAGACTTTCAAACATTCTACAATTGTTTGTTATAATTAAAAGAGCCCCGTTTATCCGCCACTGACTCTCAACCCAATCAAAGAAATTGGAGATAATAACTGACACGTTAATCCAAACAAGTCCATCAATCACAGGCTCATTTACTTTTTTGAATTATATCACAGGCTCATTTACAGGGCTGAAGATTATGTCAATTTTGTTTGTTCCTTTAGTTACACTGCCAAACAAATCCAAACGGTTATAGTGTCTTACTGTTGCAATATTTCAAACTCGTCTTCAGATCTCAACTATCCATCTTCCATTGCCTTCTTCAATGTGAATGGCTCTCCTCATATTGAGCTTACAAGAATTTCATAGGAAGGCGACTAATGACGGGGATGGAATGTTCAACTTATACAGCAAGGTTGACATACATAAACAGATTTTAGGTAACCGTGATTCCAAATATTCAAGGAGAAGTTTGAAAAGAAATTTTTTTGAGTTGCAACGGAAGGACCATAGTTGATGAAAACAAAAAGTAGTTCATGGGTCACTTAGCTGGGTCGAAGACGAGAGTGTTACGTGCACAAAAGATTTTGATAAAATTCCTGACTTGCTGATTCACTCTCCCTCAAAGACAAAATATTTCAAAATTTGACAACGATCTGGACGAATCTTTTATCTGATTGACTCAACAAGCAAACATTTGCCAAAACCTATATGTACAAATAATGATATCCATAAACATTACCTTATCAAAAGATTCCTAAATATATGATTCTACCTCAAAACCTTAATTTTGTTGTTCTTGAATTTCATATTATGGAAACCGGAAATCTCAGTGATTCTTGTCATAAATCATAATCTGGTATTTCTTGAATTATAAAATTTTTTGCTTAAAATCTTTTAATATGATCTTAAAAATATACAATTTATAAATGACGGTATGCCAAGTACCTGTATAAATAATGGCATATATCAACATTTGAGATTCCATCATTTCCCTACTAGAAAAACAAGTTCCAATTAAAAAAAAATGTCCTCTTTCCGTTGCCTTAGCCCCCCTGCTGAATGTGATGGAGGTACATATTATCTCTCTTCCTCTCTCTCTCTATGTATCTATGTATATATATGTCTATATTCATATGTGAATGTGAACAAAATGCAATATGATCTTGCAGGAAAACTAAATTGGCCAGAGCTCATAGGGAAAAAACAAGATTATGCAATAGCTACAATTCATAAAGACCATCCAAATATATTTGTGTTGATAGTGAGACCTGGAATGGGTGTGGAAACAACTTACTGTTGCAACCGCGTCCAAGTGGTAGTCGATGCAGCTGGAACTGTTATTCGCATCCCAATTGTCGGATGAGCTAACCTTGTAATTCGCTTCTACTTCTATGAAGTTAATAAAATAAATAATTGTCTCGAAGAAAAAAATAAGTGATCGAGATGAACTAATCATGTGAATTGGCAAATTCATTGGGTGAGATAATTTTTCTTATAGTAGTAGTTTGTCTTTTGTTGACCTTGCGATTCACATGTTTATCTAATAGATACAAATCTAGTAATCTACTAGACATTCACATCCTTTCTTTTTTTTTCTGCATAAAGTTACTGCGGTTTTGAAAGAGGAAATTTTTTTCAACTTCTTAGATATATAATTATATATCATATTGGTAATAATGTTTTGAAAGTGTCCATTTATCAATACTTAAATGATATCCTTTTGGGTTTTTTTAGAGAATGACCCCCATTTATTTAGCTATATTAGGGGGGCACCCCTAAAAACATTTTCGTTTAGGCGTTAACCCCCAAAGTTCGTTTTCCGTTTAAATAGCCGTGAAGTAGTGGTCGTGCGAATCACATGCTCGATCTCTGACCAAAATACCCCCGTCCTGATTTTTAGTATATGGCCCCCATTTATTTAGCTATATTAAGACTACACCCCCCAACCAAAATACTTTGTCCATTTGAATAGTTTATCCCGAGCCAATACCTTTCCATCTCACGATCGGTTGAATCACCCTAGTTACATGTCGAACCACTAACTCCGAGGTTCGCCCATAGGATGGGTCATGCACCGTTGCCAAAGGCCAGAGCTAGATCCAATCTACGAGTGACTCTGATTGGCTCACCCTTGTTACGTTCTTTGTCTCATAAGTCTGAGGTTCGACTATAGATTGGGTCATACTCTCCCCGAGCTAGAGCCAATCAGCAAGTGATTCTGGCCGAGGTGTTACTTGTACTCCGATGATAGGGTGGATCGTGTCTTTACTAGTCCGAGGTAGTTGTACCCAAAAATTAATTGTATGGGTCCAGTTCAAGTTATAATATCCACCAAACAGAACCCAACAAAGAATGGAAGAACAACTAGTAGTAGTTGTACCCAAAAATGGTGTAATTGGTATCAAAAGTCTTTGTTTTATAATTTTTTCTCACAAAAATCTGATTTTGAATCAATCAAAGAAAAAGAAACCGAGGAACAAATTCATCCATGTTAATCGGTTTTCAGATTGTCTTTCAACAACTAACCAAGATTCAGAGAAAAAAACAGAACCCAAGTTGACCATGAAGAAGAGCAAAAACAAGAAATTGGTGAACTTCAGATTGAAACCACAACCCATTTGCTTAGATTCAACATATCCACAAACTGAAGAAAAATCTTGATTTTATAGTGAAAATTTTAATATGGAAATCATCACTTATTCCAAAAGAAGAAGAAGATACTACAGGTTGTGAAGTTGATGGTTGAGAGGAAGAAGATACTTGAGAAATAGGTGGTTGTGAAGCTCCAAGTGGTAATTTGGTTGGGGGTGTAGTCCTAATATAGCTAAATAAATGGGGGTCATATACTAAAAATCAGGACGGGGGTATTCTGGTCAGTAGGCGAGCATGTGATTCGTACGACCACTACTTCACGACGATTTGAACGGAAAATGAGTTTTGGGGGTTAACGCCTAAACGAAAATGTTTTTAGGGGTGTCTCCCTAATATAGCTAAATAAATGGGGGTCTTGGCCTTAAAAACCCTATCCTTTTCAACAAAAAAAAATACTTAAATGATATCCTTTTCAACAACAAAAAAAATAATAATACTTAAATGATATCCTCTAAAATTTGCTTAAAAATTGTACACTTTTTTTGGCTTTGTTTGTTCAGAAATCTTTCCCTGGAACAAAGCTGCAGTGACGTAGCCGAGAATATGGAGATCTCATGCGAAATTTTTATCTTGGGTCCTCCACAATATAACACACGTTATGGAAAATTAACAATTAAAAATACTTTTAGATGTAAAATAAATAATGATATGAAGTCAAAGATCGTTAAGAGAAGAGTACCTCTTTGCGATGGAGAATTTGTAAATTGAGTAAGAAACTTGTCTATACCAATTTCACTTTGAGATGATTAGAAGTAGAAATTTAGAGGAAAAAAATGAACAATTGAAATAAGATGAGTCTGAAATGAAAATGAGACAATGAGTAGGAGATATGTATATTACAGTCACTGTTATAAACCAATAAACAAATCGGGGTCCCGGGTAAAGTGGGGGTCTAGTGCGGCAGCACGAGATGCACTTACCCACACCCCTGCAGAGTTGTTGATAAGAACCTTCAAGTTCTTCTCTAGGCCAGTCAAAGATAAACGTAATACTAATATAAATCTTTATTAATAACTTCAATATTCATATTCATATTCCCTAACTACTATGAACTCAGTCATATATATATATATATATATATATATATATATATATATATACAATTAGAGAATTTAGACTCCAACTAGGGCTCCTAATTAGAAATCAACTAGGACTCAATATTTAGAAATATAGAAATGTGGAAACTCCTAAATTACTTAGAAACTTCTAATATTAGATAACTATAGAATATCTTCTAAAATATAGAAACTTCTAATATTAAATAACTATAGAATATCTTCTAAAATATAGAAACTCCTAATGTTAAATAACTATAGAATATCTTTCTCTATCAGTTGTTCCCGGTTGTTAACCTTCTTGAATGGACATAACTTTCTTCCTATTTGATTGTGACTGAAAATCATGTCGGGGTAACAGACGTCGAATACAATTAAACATGACAAGTGTTCCGCTGACAACAACTTCTTCGTCTTAGGCGAAAGGAATGCTCGCGTTTGTACTTAGAATTCGAAAACAGAAATCTCGACTTTAGAAATTGTGAAAGGAATGTTAACAATGATAAAGTTATGGAATCATATCTACACTTACAACAATGTTATTAATGGTTTTAGTGCAAATCTTTCTCCTTCGGAGTTGGAAGCACTTAAGAAGTCACCTGGTTTCATCTCTCTGATTCGAGATGGACCTATCACCCTTCACACAACTCATACTGCAGAGTTTCTGCAGCTAAATCCCACATCTGGAGCTTGGCCAGCTTCGAAATATGGCAAAGATGTTATAATTGGGATAATTGATACTGGAATTTGGCCTGAAAGTGAAAGCTTCCAAGATGATGGAATAGCAAAAATTCCATCAAGGTGGAAGGAAAATGCATCAGAGAAAAATAGTTCACTTCTTATATGTACAATAAGAAACTCATTGGAGCTGGATACTTTAACAAGCGTTTAATTAGCAATGTTCGCCCACACCCGAGAATCCCTATGAATTCAACTTGTGATACCAATGATCATGGAACTCATTTATCATCGGTAGCTGTTGGGAACTATGTTGAAGGTGCATTCTACATGGGCTATGGAAATGGGACGGCGAAAGGTATGGCTCCGTGGGCCCATTTAGCCATTTACAAGTTCTCCGACCGAGCCGGAGCTTATACATCTTGTGAGAGGCGGTTTTTTGAAATTGAGAGGTGGAGAATTTAGAAACTAAAGTTCCTATTATGGGGCTTGTTAATTGGCACTAAAATTTAGAAACCAAAGTTCCTATTATGGGGCTTGTTAAGACGGTGGATACCATATAAATAGGGGGTTTGAGTAGGGTAAAAAAAAACACAACACAATAACACAAACAAGAGAGAGCTAGAGAGAGAGAGCACGTGAGAGAGAAACTTTATTCATTATTTTGAGCGAAGTTTAATTTCTCGGTCGTTAAAGATTTAGTATAGAACGTTATTTTCTATACGGTATCGTCTTGGGACGAACTTGCGGGTTGTGTGAGTCGTCTTCATCTATCCTTCAATAAAGTTTTCTTGTTCGCCCAAGGACGTAGGCTTTAAGCCGAACCTCGTTAATTCTGTTTACATATTTAGTTTTTGACTTAGCTTTTCGATTAATTTTCATAATCGGATCAATTTCTACGATAGGTTCAATAGCTTCCGCGAACTTTTAGTACTAACAATTGGTATCAAGAGCCTTGTTGAGATTTAACGAAGAAAAGATGGGATCGAGAAGTGGTACAGTCAAAGCAGAGAAATATGAGATAGAGAAGTTCAATGGGAAAAACGATTTTTCTTATTGGCGGATGCAGATGAAAAATATGCTAATCTCACAGAAATTACACAAGACGTTGACGGGAAAGAAACCAGAAGATAAGTCAGATGAGGATTGGGAGGAGTTAGATCTCGAAGCACGGGCAACCATTATGTTGTGTCTTGAGAGGGACGTGGCATTCCTAGCAGACGAAGAAACAACGGCGGCGAGTGTGTGGTTAAAACTAGAAAGCAATTTCATGACGAAAACTTTAACGAATCGTGTCTACTTAAAATCCAAATTATTCACGTGTAGAATGGAAGAGGGTTCTTCTACTCAGGAATATGTGAACAGATTTGATAGGATTATCTCAGGTTTGAATTATTTATTAACTTTGAATTGGGTGCGCCATTATTTATTAACTTCGAATTATCAACAGGAACTTCGATGTCTTGCCCTCACATGACAAGATTATCCCCTCCACGTATTCAACTTTAGCTTGCACATCATCTATGGTGTCTGAACTTTCCATGAGAAAAATAAACTACAAGATTTGATATTCCAACAACAAAATTCTTGAGAGTTCAACCAATAAATGAAATAAGAAAAACAAAACAAATCCCTGAAAAAGAAAAACAACCATCAATGAAATATTGAAAACCTAATTTCAACCACTGATTAAGTTGAAACTTCAAACATCAAGGAAGATTCAAGGTAAAACCCTCACCAGAATCTTTGTTGTTGTTGGAATCAAATAAACCCTAAAATCTTTTACAGATTTACACATCAAAGTGGTTAGAAATTGAAGATTTCTCTATGAATTTCATCAACCTAAACCCTCATTCAGATTTCAAAACCTTTGTTGTTGCTCACTTCCCATCAAAGTGGTTAGAAATTGAAGAAATAAAAAATAACTAAAGTGGTTAAAGATTGACACAAGAATGAGAGAACATCTTATCACAAATCAGAGAGAGCGAAAGAGAGAGAGACAACGAATGAGAGTCTGCTTTGCATGGCTCCTTCGCTGTTGTCGATTTGACTGATAGACCAGAGACAGAGAACGAATCAGACTCAAAGATAAAGTCGAACAGAAGCAAAGATGAGAGAGATTTTGCCAGAGTTTGAGAGAGTGAAGGAGAATGAGCTCAGACTGAAGGAGAACGACGGAGAGAACGAGTAGCAGAGTTAGAGAGAAAAAATAATGATGATGGAGGGTCTGTTTTCTAATTTAGGGCTTCCAACAATTATAACGGCCCACCACGCAAAAGGCGTTACAAGGATTTGTTATAACAGTCGCAATACAAAAGAGCCGTTACAAAAAGAGTTAATTGTATCGGCAGGGCAGCCGTTATAACAAAAGTTTTAAGCGCAAATGTGTGGCGTCATTAATTCAGTTTTTGTAACGGCCTTATTTTGACAAAGGCGTTACAATAACCCAATTGTGAGCGGCAAATTTCGCGCCGACTCAATTAGGTTTTTTATAACGGCTTTTTAGCACAGAGCCGTTACAAATAAGCTAAGATTTATAACGGCTTCAATGAAACCGTGACAAAAGCTTTATTTGTAAGGGCTTTCTGGGAAGCCGTTACAAATAGCCGTTACAAATGTGACGTTTTTTTGTAGTGACTATTAATGAGGATACCAGAGCCTTGTTGAGATTGAACGAAGTGAAGATGGGATCGAGAAGTGGTACGGTCAAATCAGGGAAATATGAGATAGAGAAGTTCAATGGGAAAAACGATTTTTCTTATTGGCGGATGCAGATGAAGAATCTGCTAATCTCGCAGAAATTACACAAGACGATGACGGGAAATAAACCAGGAGATATGTCAGAAGAGGAGTGGGAAGAGTTAGATCTCGAAGCACGGGCACCCATTATGTTGTGTCTTGAGATGGATGTGGAGTTCCTAGTAGACGGAGAAACAACGGCGGCGAGTGTGTGGTTAAAGCTAGAAAGCAATTTCATGACGAAAACTTTAACGAATCGGGTCTACGTAAAATCCAAATTATTCACGTGTAGAATGGAAGAAGGTTCTTTTATTCAGGAATATGTGAACAGGTTTGACATGATTATCTCAGATTTGAAGGATATTGATGTTAAGGTTGAGGATGAGGACCAAACCCTCATATTGTTACTTTCATTGCCTAAATCCTATGAGAACCTTGTTCAAACTTTGATGCTTGTTGGTGATAGTCTAAGCATGGAAGGGAGGAGAAATTTGTTATTAGCGGATGACCTTCGTAAGGTTGCTATTAGCGGTATGATGTCGGGTGGAGTAGACAAGGATCAAGCACAAGGGTTGTTTGCAATGAGGAGGAGGAGTAATGAAAGAGGAAAGGAAAAGTGCGGGAAATTTAGATTCAAATCTAGAGGCTCTTTCAAGAAAACGTGCTTTAGTTGTGCTGAGCTTGACCACTTTAAAGCGGCTTGTCCAAAAAAGAAAGTTGAAGCAAAAGAACGAAGGCTACAAGGAAAAACAAGAGATGCAAGAGGCGAGATATGTGTCAGAAGATCCTGACGAATGTTTCTCGGTGACAGAGGTGTCTGAGGAGATCTCCGATAAGTGGGTTTTTGATTCAGGAGCGTCACACCACATGTGTTCTAATAGGAAGTAGTTTTCTACCTATAGGAGTATAGATGGTGGTACAGTTATAATGGGTAATGATAATACATGTAAAATTGTGGGACTCGGAACAATACGTATCAACATGCACGATGGAGTGTTGAGAACATTGACGGACGTAAGACACATACTCGATTTGCGGAAAATCTAATTTCCCTCGGTGTGCTAGAGCGAAACGGCTGCAAGATAATTATAGAAAATGACTCCATAAAAGTCGTTAAGATCAGTTCTTTGGTGGTGATGAGAGGTACTCGTTGCGGTAATTTATACAAACTTTTGGGGACAACAATTACGGGAGATGTAGCAGTAGGAATCAGTGGAAGGGATCCAACGGCTTGTACTAGGCTTTGGCATATGCGCCTTGGGCATATGTCGGAAAATGGTCTAACTTTGATGTGCGGGAAAGGCTTGTTGAAGGACATGAAGAAGCCTTGCATGAAGTTTTGTGAGCATTGTGTGTTCGGGAAGGCACACAGGGTGATGTTCTCCTTAAGCAAGCACAGGAGTAGAGAGGTATTAGACTACGTACATACTGATGTCTGGGGACCGACAAAGTTAGCTTCCAAGGGTGGTTCCAGGTATTTTCTCACATTCGTTGATGATCATTCGAGACTTGTCTGGCTTTATTTTCTGAAGCATAGGAATGAGGTATTCAACACGTTCCTGGTGTGGAAAGCAATGGTTGAGAACAAAACAAGGTGAAAGCTGAAGACGTTAAGATCGGATAATGGGACCGAGTACACGGATGGGGCATTCAAGGAGTTTTGTAATCAGGAAGGCATTGTGAGGCATTGGACAGTAGTAAACACACCTCAGCAGAATGGAGTCGCAGAGAGATTGAACCGTACACTACTTAAGAATGTTAGATGTGTGCACTCCAATTCGAGATTAGGCGTAGAATGGTGGGCAAAATCTGTTGCTACAGCATCTTATATTGTTAACAGGTATCCACATTCTTCTTTAGATGACGGCATACCTTACGAGGTGTGGTCAAGTGAACATGCAGATTACGGGAGACTTAGGGTTTTCGGTTGTACGGCCTATTAACATGTCAAAGGTAACAAACTTGATAATAGAGTAAAGAACGCAATTTTCTTAGGATATGCGACAGGAGTCAAGGGTTAGCGACTATGGTGTACGAAAGACAAGAAATTTGTAATCAGCAGAGATGTGGTGTTTGATGAGTCATCTATTATAGCTATGGCGAAAGCTACGGTGCCTAGTTGTGGTGATGTTGGGTCTACTAAAGCTCAAGTAGTGGAAGTAGAAGACGAAGACCAACGGGTTTCTAGGAATCATGATCAGGTGGAGCATCAGGATAGTACTCCGGATGAGAAAATTGATGAACAGAATCATGAGGAGGTTCAAGGAGAAGGTACACAAGTTTTACAACAACATCAGCAGGATGTTTCGGTACACACTAGGCCGAAACGGTTATATAAGCCGATACAGAGGTTAGGGTCAGACTAACCTCTTAGGCATTACGGGCAGGCAAATGTGGTTGAATATACACTCTCGGTGGAAGACAACGAGCTGATCACTTTCAAACAAGCGATTACCATGGAGGACAGAGAGTATTGGTTGGTCGCTATGCAAGAAGAGATAGAGTCTCTTCACAAGAACAAGCCATGGGAGATTGTCCCATTGCCCGAAGGTAAGACTGTTATTGGTTGTAAATGGGTGTACAAGAAGAAAGAGGATTCTTCCGAAATCAAGGGTACAAGGTATAAGGCAAGACTAGTGGCCAAGGGTTACGCACAGATAGAAGGGGTCGACTACAATGAGATTTTTTCCCGGTCGTGAAACATACTTTTATTCGATTGCTATTGAGTATTGTTGCTCACTGTGATCTTGAGCTGGAACAACTCGATGTTAAAAGCGCCTTCTTGCATGGAAATTTGGAAGAAGAAATTTATATGGCTCCACCTGAGGGATACAAGGTTGAGGGCAAAGAAAATCAAGTATGTCGTTTGAGGAAGTCTCTTTACGGATTGAAACAATCCCCTCGCCAATGGTACAAACGATTTGATTTTTTCATGCTAAAGCATGGTTTTCGCAGAAGTGACTATGATTGTTGTGTGTACATCAAAAAGCTTCGCGAAGGTGATTTTATTTATCTCTTTTTGTATGTGGATGACATGCTTATTGCTTCTCGAAGCATGGTGGCAATAGATAAGTTGAAATCTCAACTCAGTCAAGAGTTTGAGATGAAAGACATGGGCGCTGCAAAGAAGATACTAGGAATGGAGATTAAAAGAGAGCGGTCAAGTAAGAAACTGTACTTGAGTAAGAAAGGTTACATCGAACGAGTAGATTCTCGGTTTGGGATGCAGAATGCTCAACACATTTGGCACCACAGTTCAAGCTCTCGGGAAAACAATCTCCCACTACTACGGTGGAGAAGGATCATATGGATCGTGTACCGTATGCTAGTGCAGTTGGCAGTTTGATGTACGTTATAGTGTGTTTTCGTCCGGATATTTCACAGGCAGTTAGTGTGGTTAGTAGGTTTATGGAAAATCTGGGGACGACACATTGGGAAGCTATGAAGTGGGTCTTGAGGTACTTGAAGGGTACCGCTGATACGGGTTTGTGCTTTGGTGGAGACACATGTCAGGTAAGCGGTTATGTTGACTTGGATTATGCTGGCGATCTAGATAGAAGACGATCTACTACTGGTTATGTAGGGTACATGGCGCTCCAGTTAGTTGGCGATCGATGACTAGGACAAGCTGACTAGGACAAAAAAGAGAAAAAAAATTGCCACCTGGATAACCACCTAGACATATCAAATTTCATATGATTATTTGAACTCCCAAAAACCCCCATCCCTTGACATTCCCTAATGAATAAATTTAATATGATTCAAAAATCACTTAATGATGATCTTCTAGGTACTCTCTCTCCTTCCTTCTTCGGAAATCTTTAGGTTTATTTATCAATTGTTTGTTTTGGAATAATCTGATTATTTCATCTTCTTTCTTAAAATTGGTAGAAACTGGGTTTAAAATATTTGTTTATTAAATTATGATTCATTTCTAATCGAACCAATTTTTCGGTGGAAATGTAGGTTTTACTTTTTATCCCTAGATCACTTGTTATAATGTATGGTGTAAAATCTCTATAATCATGCAGCGAAATTCCTGTTTTTTTCTTGGGGAAAGGACTTTCTAGAGTCCCAAAATCTTACCCTTTGATTCCATTATCATCCAAATATTGCTTCTTTTAAATTTTGATACAAATTCATGGTTTCCTGCCATCTTACATTTGTAACATGATTATATATATTTAATTCATGTAAAAGAATGCTAGATGCTTATTTATTTTTTGTTATTAATATTGATCCCTAAGTTCATATCAGTCTCGTGGTGTTCAAGGTCGGTTTAGCTGGTGGTGCTGGAATATTCTGGTTTAACCCTAAAAGCACCAATGACATCTTCTCTGAGTTCTTTGAGTTTTCTTTGGTTTTGGGATGAGAGACATGGGTAGTTCTTTGTGCTGGTGATCAAACTTGCATAGATGATTATTCTGAGTAAGTTTTCGAGTTCATTGTTTATATGAATTTTCAGTTACATTGCTTCTAATCTCTAATTAAGATAGATGAATTTACCTTATATATATATATACTAGGCATAACCCCCGCA
>BEHA01044947.1:694106-705239 GCA_002897215.1 Eschscholzia californica subsp. californica | reverse complement strand
AAGAATATTCAATCTGTCTTTACCTCCCACCTCCTTCACATTAATACCACTTCTAACACTAGACCAGATCCCAATATCCTCAGCCTCTTTCATAATTCTATTTCCCATGATCAAAATCAAATGCTCACTGTTATACCTAATCATGAAGAGATTGATAGAGCTATTAAGGAGCCTTAAGAAAGAAGCGGCCCCTGGGCCCGACGGTTACCCCCTTTCTTTTTTCAATCTAATTGGGACACGATTAGCCCGAATATACATAATTTAGTCCATAACTTTTTCATCTCAGCAGATTTGCCTCCGGAAGCCAATCACACTCACATTTGTCTTATCCCGAAAACAGCTACCCCGCAATCCCCGACAGACTATAGACCGATCAGCCTTCTTAATACCACTTATAAGATTATTACTAAAATTCTGGCTGATAGACTTAAATATACTTTATCTCCTACTATTACCCCTTTCCAAGCCGCTTACATCCCTGGTAGACAGATTTCAGACAACATCATCATTGGCCAAGAGATTATTCATTCTTTCAAGAAGATGAAAGGTGCGACAGGGTATTTTGGTCTGAAGCTTGACATGTCCAAAGCATTTGATAGGATAGAGTGGAATTTTCTGACTGATATTATGGCTAAGCTAGGCTACTCTGATCACTGGACTAAGATGATCAACACCTGCATCTCTACCTCCTCCATGGTTGTGCTTGTCAATGGTCGCCCTGGCGATACGTGTTTCCTTACCAGAGGTATCAGACGGGGCGATCAGTTATCTCCGTTTCTTTTCACCCTAGCCATGGATTGCCTTAGTCGTCTCATAGCAGCTGATCATGATACTGGCAAGTTCAAAGGTTTCCCCACCAACAACCCTAACCTAGTTATCTCTTACCTCCTCTTTGCGGATGATTGCATCATCTTTGGTAGAAACTCTCTCGACAACATTCACACCCTCAAAGCCATTCTCAATACCTTTTGTGACTCTTCTGGTCAAATGATCAACTATAACAAATCCATTATTTTTTACTCCAAGAACTCTCATCCCAAATTCAAGCGTACCATCATGCGATTTCTCAAAGTCAAATATGCCTCCACCTCTGAAAAATATTTGGGAGCGCAACTCTTCATTGGAGCTCAGAAGAAGAAGGTTTTCAATGACATCATCCATCAGATTAAGAACAAACTAGAGAAATGGAACCACTCATTCCTTTCTCAAGCTGGGCGCACTATTGTCATTTCGGCAATAGCTGTGGCCGTACCCCGATACCAGATGTAATGCTTTGCAATTCCCAAAGGCACAAGCAAATGCATTTCGACTGTCCAAAAGTCGTTCTAGTGGGGTAGGTCTAGAGGCATATGTACCAAATCCTGGTCCGCCATTTGTCTCCCGAAGTACATGGATGGTCTTGGTATTCATAGACCAGAACTTGATAATATAGCTATGTTAAGTAAGTTAGCTTGGAGAATCAAATCTGAACCTCAAGCAATTTGGGTCCAATTTTTAAAAGCTAAATACTTCCCACACTCGAAGAGTCCTGGCCCTGCTAAATCTCATCACTCTTGGCAATGGAAAACCATCAGAAAGCACCTTAATAACATTGATGAGTTCACTACTTGGGAAGTTAACAAGGGAGATAAGATTAATATTTGGGAAGATAAGTGGATCCCTCTATCAACAACCCTCCACGCATTAATCATCTTTCTAACCTTTCTAAGGTCTCTCAGCTGATCTCGAATAATGAATGGAATGAGGACTTACTGAATAATCATTTCGATGAAGCTACCAAGAACCTTATTAAAACTATACCGCTTAATGAAGATGGTGAAGATCAAAAGAAATGGATCCTTACAGAATCAGGTAAGTTCACGGTTAAATCTATGTATAATCATCTTTGTATCAATATGAACTCTCTTATGACCCAGACGCCTAATTGGAATTTTATTTGGTCTATCCCTACTGTGCCTAGAATTCAAATTTTCATCTGGAAAATTTGCTCTAACGCTCTCCCGGTGAGAGCGAGAATAGGTCAATATATTGACAATAATCAGATTGCCCCAACTGTAATGAGATTGAATCTATAGAACATGCTCTTCTACATTGCCCTCTAGCTAGAAACGTGTGGTTCTATTTCAATATCATCTCTATTAATATTACCTCTGTGTCGGAATGGATCTTCTCTTGGGAGAATTCTATAAACAGTAGTAAAACGGAAAGTAACATTCATTATGCTACCATCTTATGGATAATATGGAAAACCAGATGTGACCACTGCTTCCAACATGAAATCAACTCTATCACTACTATTATAAATATGATTATAAACTTCCCGAAAACAATTCCACCTCCGGAAAACAAGAAATCTATCTCTCTACAGAATTGGCAACCTCCAGAACAGTCATGTCTAAAAATAAATGTAGACGCTTCCTTTATAAATGTTGAATCTGTAGCAGGTACCAGTCTAATTATACACGATTCGAATTTAAAATTCATTGAAGCCCACGCAACTACTATCAGAAGTCGAACCAGTGATGAAAGTGAAGCCATAGCTATCCTAAATGGACTGCTATGGGCAGAAGCAAAACAATATAAATCCATCATCATCGAGAGTGACAACATCAATATCATCAATCACTTAAAGAATGGCAATCAAGGACAATGGCAAACCAAAATACACATCCAAAAAATCCATGAAGTTAAAAAGAGGCTGCAACAGGTGCAATTCAAACACACGATCAGGAAATGCAATGCTCCTGCAGACAAGCTAGCGAAATGGTCCAGGTTAAAGAATAGAACGAAGACTTGGCAAGCTGTTCCTTGTTTTCTTGTTAATCTGTATTGTAAGAATGTTTTAGTTTCTTAATATAAGAGGTACTGTTTCAACAAAAAAATAAGAGACATAAATGACTCTCATTCTTTTGCTATAAAATTTATATATAAAATTTTAAATGATTCAAGAGTGTATAAAATTAGTTGTTTACATCGAAATTAAAGTCAACGCGAATCATAAGTTAGCGGTAATCGTGTTGCTAGATACCCATTCTTCCAACGGGAGTGTTACGTGCACAAAGGATTTTGATAAAATTCTTGACTTGCTGATTCACTTTCCTTCCAAGACAAAATATTTCAAAATTTGACTACGATCTGGATGGATCTTTTATCTGATTGACTTAACAAGGATGCAAACATTTGCCAAAATCAATATGTACAAATAATGATATCCATAAACATTACCTTCTCAAAAGATTCCTAAATATATGATTCCAGCTCAAAACCTTAAATTCGTTCTTCTTGAATTTCATATTACGGAAACCGGAAATCTCAGTGATTCTAGTCGTGAATAATCATAATCTGGTATTTCTCGAATTATAAATGTTTTTGCTTAAAATCTGATAATATGATCTTACAAATCTACAATTTATTATTGATGGTATGCCAAATACCTGTATAAATAATGACATCCATCAACTTTTGAGATTCCATCATTTCCCTACTAGAAAAACAGGTTCCAATTAAAAAGAAAATGTCCTCTTTCCGTTGCCTTAACCTCCCCGCTGAATGTGATGGAGGTACATATTATCTCTCTTCCTTTCTCTCTTTCTATGTATGTATATATATGTCTAATTGATATGTGAATCTGAACAAAATGAAATATGATTTTGCAGGAAAGTTAAATTGGCCAGAGCTGGTAGGGAAAAAACAAGATTATGCAATAGCTACAATTCGTAAAGACCATCCAAACATATTTGTGTTGATAGTGACGCCTGGAATGGTTGTGGAAGGATATTACTGTTGCAACCGCGTCCAACTGGTAGTCGATGCAGCTGGAACTGTTATTCGCATCCCAATTGTCGGATGAGCTAACCTTGTAATTCGTTTTTACTTTTATTAAGTATAAAATAAATAATTTTCTCGAAGAAAAAAGTAAGTGATCGAGATGAACTAATCATGTGAGCTGGTAAATTTATTGCTTGAGATAATTTTTCTTACAGTAGTAGTTTGTCTTTTGTTGAACTTGAGATTCACTTGTTTATCTAATAGAAGTACAAATCTAGTGATCAACTAGACAGTCGCATCCTTCTTTTTTTTTGGGCATTCCCGCATAAGGTTAATGCAGTTTTGAAAGAGGAAAATTTTTTCAACTTCTTAGACATATAATTATATATCATATGCTCATAATGTTTGAAAGTATCCATTTATCAATACTTAAATGATATCCTCTAAAATTTGCTTAAAAATTGTACAATTTTTTTGGCTTTGTTTCTTTAGAAATCATTCTCCGTAACAAAGCTGCAGTGGCGTAGCCGAGAATATGAAGATCTCATGCGAAATTTTAATCTTGGGCCCTCCACAATATAACACTCGTTATGACAAATTAAGAATTAAACATAATTTTATATGTAAATAAATAATGAATAAAATATAAAGTCAAGGATTGTTAAGTGAAGAGTACCTCTTTGCGATGAAGAATTTGTAAATTGAGCAAGAAACTTGTTTATACCCAATTTCAAATTGAGATGATTAGAAGTAAAAAAAAATTTTGAAACGAATATGAATTAATATGAAAGGGAGCCAAAAGGTTACATAAAAAGGGAGAGTGCCTAGCAGCCTCTCAAGAGCCGGTTTCCTATGTCGAATCAAGGATGAGGAGCCAGCCCAAGGAAAAGACATTAGGAATTACAGAGAAGCCAAAAAACTATCCCATGTTTCCTCCTTTGGGACGGCAGAAGGTATGGCTCCGCGGGCCCATTTAGCCATTTACAAGGTCTCTTGGGACCGAGCAGGAGCTTACACATCTGATATTATTGCTGCCATTGACCAGGCAATTGAAGCTGGTGTAGATATTCTTTCATTATCTCTTGGTTATCTTTTTAGGGGAGTTCCTATTTATGAAGACCCAATTTCCATAGCCTCGTTCGCAGCAATGGAGAAAGGAGTTTTCGTTGGGACTTCTGCAGGAAATGTTGGTGGTGAGTATGAGAAAGGTAAGTTAAATGATGGCGGTGAGTATTGGAGCGTTGAAAATGGATTACCATGGGTACTAACCGTCGGTGCGGGTTCTATTGATAGAGCATTTAACGGTATTGTAACCTTAAGTAATGGAGTTTCAATAATAGGTCAATCACTCTATCCACTTAAGTCACCACTAAGCAAAGTTCCTTTGATGTTTATGAAAACTTGCAGAACTATAGAGGAGATGAAAGAAGTTGGCTTCAAAATTGTAGTTTGTATTGACACAAAAAGCCCGAATGATCCCACATTCGACGAACATATCGATCATGTTAACAATGGAAATGTTGCTGGAGGTATCTTTATTTCTAATACGTCTCAACTCGATTCATTACAAGGCCTCACATTTCCTGCAATTTTTGCAAATCCGGAGGATGCCCAATTGATATTGGATTATATTAAAATGAGCTCTGATCCAAGAGCAAGTATAGAATTTCAACATACATATGTTGGTAAAAATAGACAAGCACCAAGAGTAGCTGATTATAGTTCTAGAGGACCATCTCCAATCTGTCCTAGTATCTTGAAACCGGATATTATTGCTCCTGGCATATCCGTTATAGGAGCATATCCTAAAACAGAACCAGTTCACAATACCGGTTCACGTTTACTTTATAGCGACTTTAATATCTTATCAGGGACTTCAATATCTTCCGCTCGCACAGCAGGTGTAGCTGCACTTTTAAAGGGAATCCACCCAAAATGGAGTCCCTCTGCTATTCGATCTGCCATGATGACTACTGCAGAAAATTTGGATAACAATCTCAACGCCATTCAGGATAGCGGAAATTACTACCAACCTGCAAGCCCTCTTGCTATTAGAGCCGGTCATCTTAATCCGAACAAGGCTGCTGATCCTGGACTAGTCTATGACGCTAATGCAATGTTAATTTTCTTTGTTTTATGAACTACACTTCTAATCAAATTCAAAGTATTACAAGAAGGTCAAGGTTATAATTGTTCGAACCCATCTTCAGATCTCAATTACCCATCTTTCATTGCCTTCTTCAATGCGAATGATACGTCTTCTGATGCTAAACTTGTACAAGAATTTCAGCGGACAGTGACTAATGTCGGGGATGGAATGTTAACTTATACGGCTAGATTGACAGGCATGAATGAATTTAAGGTGACTGTGAAGCCAGATAAATTGGTGTTTAAGTACAAGTATGAGAAGCAAAGTTATAGAGTTATACTAGAGGGAACAAAGCTGATAAAACAAATGGTTGTTCATGGTTATCTTAGTTGGATAGATGTTGGAGGTATGTATACGGTAAGAAGTCCTACTGTAGCTTCAAGACTTAGCTTAGCAACTCCAAACTAAGTAGATGATAATCAACAACAATACCCTGATCCAAGATCTTAGTATGAGATCATGATAAAATTCTTGACTTTCTATTCACTTTGTAAGAAAACACTAAGCAAAAAGTCAAATGCGATCACTTATTGAATATTTGGAAATAAAACTATTCCTTACGAGAAATTCTATTCATCCTCCATTTTGGTCCCTCACCCAGCCCTTCACTGATGTGACGACATATCACTTGATGTGGAGCAATTGGAGAGAGAATGGTGAGAAAATGTACTCTAGTGATATGTCGCCACATCAGCGGAGGACCGGGGGAGGGACCAAAATGGAAGGACGAATAGAATTTTTGATTCCTTATATAGTTTACAACTAAAAGTTGATCTTACGTGATGTAGATTGTTGCGTCAATTTAGCAGTATAGTTTATACCACTTCGATCCTACAAAACAAGACTTAGAATTGAAATTTTTCAATTTTGCAAGCGATATGCTCTTACATTATCCAATAAGCTACTCATCTCTTGACCCCTGGTATAGGGGCACCCATTTAGTCTAAAGAGGCGATTATTTTCTTCTGACTTTTCTATTTTGAAGTCTGTAAACTAATTAGTGGAAGAGTCTACATCTTCTACACCACCACCATGAGCCCCGTTGTAACCGTCTTCTTCATTTTGTCTCTCATCTCCCTATGTATTATTTACATCTTTTCCACAGTATTTTTTTCTCCACTCTCCTCCTCTTGTCTCGCACGAAGGACTGTAGACGACATAGTACTTCTATTATCGTCGATAGAAAATGGAGGAGAGAGAGTGAGAAGAGAGAAAAAGAGTAAAAAAAAAGTAAGAATAAACTTTAAAGGTAGGGAAATGTTATTTTGCCTGACAGTAAATGCCCTGAATGGTCCGAGAAGATAAAATTGCTAGTGTCATGTGACAATTTTGTCTTCTTGGATTATTTCTGGACGTGCATTGTCGGACGAAATAGCCCTATTGTTAAAGATAATATGTAGGTTAGTATGATTTCAATTTACTTACAGACGTCTAAATAAAAAAAACAAAAATGTTATTTGGTCTGAAAATGAGACCAAGCACAGTCCGAGAACTGATGTAGGCGGTTCCCATTGATCTTGGCACGTGGAGGGAGAAATATCAAGATCAATAAGGGCCAACCGCATCAACTTTCGGGATGTGGTTGGACCCATTTCGCGACCAATTTCTCATAAAAAAAAAGTGACTGCCAGTTGTTCCTATGACGTAGGGCTCTATGCCATTATAGCAACGACCTCCTGTAATAACTCTATTTCCTTTTGTGATAAAAAGTTCACTCTCTGCTATTTTCTGTTTGTTCTCTCTCGTCACTTCTTGCTCTTCTTCCTTTCTCTTGTTCTCCATGATGGAGGTCTTCCAAAAGAATCACACTCTTGTCGTCACGGAAAGGGTTTTGTGTTAGCTTCTTGTTTCGCTGCTACACCAACTATTAGGGCAATCATTCGCACAATGCCGTGATATAACACACAATGGGTTTTGTGTTAGATGTTAAACCTCAGTTTCCCGTACCACAGTGAGAGTAAAGTTAGGGCTTCGAGAAAATGATGGAGGAACAAGGAGATTTTCTTGCATAATTTTACTTCTTTTCTGTCTGAGTTCATCTCTGATCTCTGATATTTACTGGCTGAGTATGTATGTTTCTTCTCTCCATCTCTCTCTGAAATTCATTTTCTTCCTTGGTTCTGTTTCTTGTGATTAGTTGTCTACCATTTTCTTGCATCCCCTTCTTGGGTTTTCTACTTGCAAAACCCTTTACTGTTTCATTGTTTCTCTGCTACTCTGTTTCTTATTCATCCATGGATTTTAGTAGTAGTCAAACTATTATGATGTTCATCTGTTTCTTGTTCATCACATTCTTACATTCAACCTCTACCTCAACCAACTTACAGACATATATCATTCACATGGACTTATCGGCCATGCCGAAAGCCTTTTCTAGTCATCATAGTTGGTATGCCTCAACATTATCTTCTGCTTCCCAACACTACTCTGAGACTAGGAGTAGTCTTATTTATACTTATATTAATGTTGTCCATGGCTTTAGTGCCCGTCTTTCTTCTTCTGAGTTAGAAACACTAAAGAAATCACATGGTTTTGTTTCTTCGTTTCCGGATAATCGTGTTATGACCCATACAACCCATTCTTCTCGATTCCTTCATCTTAACTCTGTGTCCGGTGCATGGCCGGCTTCAAATTATGGCAAAGATGTAATAATTGGTGTGGTTGATACGGGGGTTTGGCCTGAGAGTCGAAGTTATAGAGATGATGGGATGACTAAAGTTCCATCGAGATGGAAAGGAGAATGTGTTGATGGAGTTCAGTTCAATTCGTCAATGTGCAACAAGAAACTAATCGGAGCTCGGTTCTTCAACAAAGGTCTAATTAGCAATGAACCAAATTTGACAATCTCAATGAATTCGCCGCGTGATATCGATGGACATGGGACCCATACTTCATCTACGGCTGCTGGAAATTATGTCAAAGGGGCATCGTACTTTGGCTATGCCAACGGAACAGCAAGAGGGATGGCTCCGCAAGCACGTTTGGCCATCTACAAGGCCATTTGGGAGGGTGGTGTTGGTTATACATCTGATTTCCTAGCTGCAATAGACCAAGCAATTGAGGATGGGGTTGATGTCCTTTCCCTATCAATTGACTCGTCTGGGGTTCCTCTGTATGAGGATGGAATTGCAATAGGTTCCTTTGCAGCAATGGAGAATGGTATATTTGTAGCAACATGCGCAGGAAATAGTGGTCCTTCATATGGAACTGTAGCTAATGGAATACCTTGGGTTCTAACCGTTGCTGCGGGTACAATTGATCGTGAATTCATTGGACTTGTTAGTCTAAGCAATGGAGCCTCATTTTATGGTTCATCCCTTTCCCGTTTTAACAATTCATCCTTGACCCAAGTTCCTCTGGTGTTCATGAACACATGCAACAGTAGGAAAGTTCTCAGGAATGTTGTTGGCTTCAAGATAGTAGTTTGTTTAGGCACTGGTGATTCGATTCATTTACAAGTCAGTAATGTTCGGAGTGCAAATGTCACTGGAGGTATCTTTATATTGAACAGACCTCAAGACCTCTACTTCCGGACCTCGTTTCCAGCTGTTTTGGTAAGTCTGAGTGATGGCAAATCTATCTTGGACTTCATTAAGATGAGTTCTGATCCAAGAGCAAGTTTAAAATTCGGATTGACTCATGTTGGTAGAAGAAAAGGTAATCCCACACCAAGAGTAGACTATTATAGTTCCAGAGGACCATCTTCAAGTTGTCCAAGTATCTTGAAGCCTGATATTATGGCTCCTGGAACCTTAATTCTAGCAGCATGGCCTAAAGCTACTCCAGTAAGCGGATCGGGTTCGCCATTATTTAGTGACTTTGAATTATCAATAGGAACTTCGATGTCTTGCCCTCACGTAGCAGGTGTAGCTGCACTATTGAAGGGGATACATCCAAAATGGAGTTCAGCAGCAATCCGGTCGGCCATAATGACGACAGCGGACACCTTAGATGACACTCTCAGCCCAATCAAAGATATCGGAGATAATAACCGACCCGCTACGCCACTTTCTATGGGTTCGGGTCATGTTAATCCAAACAAAGCCATCGATCCTGGGCTCATTTACGATGCAAATGCTGAGGATTATGTTAATTTTCTCTGTTCTTTGAACTACACCGCCAAGCAAATCCAAACGATTACAAGGTCTTACAGTTGCAATGGTTTAAAACCGTCTACAGATCTCAACTACCCATCTTTCATTGCCTTCTTCAATGTGAATGACTCGTCTTCTCATACTAAACTTGTACAAGAATTTCACAGGACGGTGACTAATGTTGGGGATGGAATGTCAACTTATAGAGCTAAGTTGACATCCATGAACGGATTTGATGTAACCGTAATTCCAGACACACTAGTTTTCAAGGAGAAGTTTGAAAAGAAAAGTTTCAGAGTTGCTATTGGAGGACCAAAGTTGATGAAACAAGAAGTAGTTCATGGGTCACTTATTTGGGTTGAAAATGGTGGTAAATATGTTGTAACAAGTCCTATTGTAGCTACAAGACTCGTAGCACTTCCTGTGTCTGTTTAATTGGCTTTCTTCTTCCTTGTTGATGTAGCTCTGATGAATTGACATAAATATGAATTAATTGCAAATTGATTAGGAAAAGTTGAAGATGTAGCTCACATTTGGTCCCTTATATATCTATTATACAAAACAGATACTTGTGACTAGGACAAAATGAATGCTCTTAGATGGTCTATTATACAAAACAGATACTTGTGACTAGGACAAAATGAATGCTCTTAGATGGTGACTAGGACAATGTGACTAGGCATACCAAAACATATGATTTGCTGACTAGGACAAATATTATGACAAATCATAGTCCTCCCTTCTCTTTCATCTATAATCTTAACCTTTAGATCAGTCTTCCACTCATTAATAATTAGTAGTTAATTACTAAATTAGTTTCAAATTCATGAACCTATTAAGCTTCCCAAAGAGCCATTGAGGAAGATCAACAATTGTATTGATTTTATTCAAAATATATCTTAATAAATTTTAATAGCTAACTAATAAATTAGTTGATGTTCCAGAAGTTATTAAACTTCTCAAAGAACGATTTAGGAAGATGAACAAATATAAGTAGTGATTAATAGTTGATTATTAAATTAATTGTAGCTTCTTGAACCTATTAAGCCTCTCAAAGAAAAATTTAGGAAGATGAACAATTATGTTAAATGTTATGTCCATAAAATATCAATTTAGTATTAG
>BEHA01044947.1:642923-673119 GCA_002897215.1 Eschscholzia californica subsp. californica | reverse complement strand
GGATCCGATCGAAGTTAGCCGCGAATTACTTCGTAATTCGACGATCGTAGTTGGTCTCTAGCTACAACTCTACGATCCCTATATCAATCGGACTTGATGATCTTCCACATCAATTGTCCTATCCGACAATTTGTTCGCATTGTCACCTTGGTCGAAGGACATCTCCTTCAACTCCTTCAGAAATTATTCATACTTTCAGGTTAGAGAGTATCATACTTTCAAGTCAGAAAGTATCCTCCTAGTTGGGAGCTCCCAATTGAGAGAGTTATCAGTAAATCCTTTCAGATGATATCCTTTCAGATTAGAGAGAGATAGAGATCAGAGAGATGAGAACAGAGAAAGGTCAAAGAAAGAGAGATTTCTGAAGTGGTTCTTTCAAGAGAGATTGAAAGAGAAGAATATTGGTTTGAAGAAAAGAAGATTATTAATCTTGTGAAGCAATTTAGTTTGTGTTGAACTTCTTCAAGCGTTGTGGTAATCTAGGATTTGTTCAAATCCTAATGGTAGTAAGAAATCTTTGTATCCCCTTTCTTGTTTGGTTTATCCACCATATGTTTGGTGATGAATTGGTTAATCCCCTAGTGGGTTAAGGAAGAATTGGTTAATCCTCTATTTGTTTAGGGAAGAATTCTGATCCAAGAGTGTTTTTACACATCTTGAACAATTGGTTAATCCTCTATTTGTTTAGGGAAGAATTGTTATCCAAGAGTGTTTCCGCACATCTTGAACAATTGGTTAATCCTCTATTTGTTTAGGGAAGAGTTGTTATCCAAGAGTGTTCCACACATCTTGAACAATTGGTTAATCTTTTATTTGTTTAGGGAAGAGTTGTTATCCAAGAGTGTTTCTACACATCTTGAAGAATTGGTTTATCCACCATAGGTTTGGTGAAGAATTGTGTAACCTATTATTTAATTATAGTGGAAGATTTTTGGACTAGGTCCCGTGGTTTTTTACCTTCTATCTTGGAGGGGTTTTTTGCCACGTTAAATAATTTTGGTGTCTCTACTTTTACTTTCACATCGTTTATCTTCATATTCCTGAACAAGTTAATTAGGTTATTTTTCCTAACACCAATTGCCATTGCCTTTTTCGCAGCAATGGAGAAAGGAGTTTCTGTTGCGACTTCTGCAGGAAATGTTGGCGGTGAGTATGAGAAAGGTAAGTTACATGATGGCGGTGAGTATTGGAGCGTTGAAAATGGATTACCATGGGTACTAACCGTTGGTGCAGGTTCTATTGATAGAGCATTTAACGGTATTGTAACCTTAAATGATGGAGTTTCAATAATAGGTCAATCAGTCTATCCACTTAAGTCACCACTAAGCAAAGTTCCTTTGATGTTTATGAACACTTGCAGAACTATAGAGGAGATGAAAGAAATTGGCTTCAAAATTGTAGTGTCTATTGACACAAAAAACCCGAATGATCCCACATTAGACGAACAAATCGATCATGTTAACAATGGAAATGTTGTTGGAGGTATCTTTTGTTGGTTTCGGTGTACCGATTCAACGAGTTGACTCAGCAAGTCTATAACCGAATCACTGGTGAAACTGGTTACTACTATGATTTTATTTGTAAATCAATCAAAAACACTTTCTTTCCAAATTAATGTAGAAAACTAAGGAATAAAACAATTCAATATCTTTCGTATTTCTAACCGATAATGCCTGTTATCCAGAACAGATGATTCGTAGTCGAATCTCACTATCGATTGAAGATTGGAAAGAGGAATTGTATTCCTTCTGTGATTACTGATTTATTACTTAAAACTCAACACATCTTTTAATTTTAAAAATCAGAACGTCTTTGATTAAGAAATCAGATAGACTAAAAGAAAAAGAAAAATCAGAGGATTAGAAGAAGAAGATTATTTTAATCGAGGCGAGGTATTCCTCTTTCCTTAAGTCAATTGATGCCCTGTATAGTACCAAACATCTACCGGCGTTTGTCTCCCAGGATACAACGATTACCTTTCGATTCAATGGTACTTCGAATCAGAAAGCAGTCGAACTTGAAAGTATACTAACTGCTAACTTAATGCAAATGGACCAAACTTCTTGCTTATGAAACTCCTTGAAAACTCTGCTGAATATTTATCTTATACTCTCTAATATGATCATCTAACAATGCTTGATGCTCTGAAAAAAACGGATTGAAATTTGGAGTTCATTTGGGTCCTATAAATAAGTTTCGAATAGACACATTCATTAGAGACACTTTTGTTTGGTTTAGGGACGCATCTGTTGAGTAAGTAAAGTGATGGGTCACTTATTTAGCAACAGACATGTCGGCTGGGATTAGAGCCGTCAAATCGCGCTCAAAATCTCGGGAAGAACGCCATCCGTTAGATCTAGGAACTTTTATTGAAAGCCCACAATCTAAAGGAGATGGGCCGTGGGATTGAGGTCCGGGAGATCTCCCACTCCGTGCCCGACAAGGGTTTAACCAGATCCATTGGATCTTGCGCATTTGCGCGGAGCGAACGCCTGCCATCAGATCTGGCCGTGTTCGTTTGGCGTAAATGGTCCCCAAACCAACTTTTCCTTATTGCGACTTAGTCCCTAAATCAACTAAACATCGATCAAACTTCAGACTTGAATATCTCATTCATCCGCAATCGGATTTGAGTGATTCTTAGCTCTAAACTTAAGAGCTCGACGAGGCGAACGCAATGGTGTGCTTTGTTTCTGAGTTTGACGACTTGAAGGATCCAAAATCTGCTCCGATTCCAACAATCCCCCACATGAATGAATATTCAAGATTTCCTATCATACAGACTTACTAGACTGATACACTGACACTGACAAAGGTTAGAGGCGGAATTTCGCTGCATTGGATAGATAGCTTGCGGCTTTGAATCTTCCGTAGTGAGTAGCCATCGGGTTTACAAAGACCTTAGTGAACTATGTCTTGAACTGGGTCCCATGAGTTGTAAACCAACGAGTAACTATCACACAGCTAGTTCCTTACGTTCAAAAGTTCTCGGTTGTGTTCATTTCGGCCCTGAACAACCTGGTTTCATGTGTGCTCTAGAGAAGTCGGCCATTATGACCTTCTCATAGACCTGACATCAGTTCGCACACATATAGGTTATCCGTAATAAGGTATTCTGCTATACCTCACGTTAGACTCAAGTTCTAAGTTTTCGGATTCATTAAAAGCTTAACGTTTAACCTCTCATTGCAGACAACACTGATGTCATCCTAGGAATGGGTAAGAGATAAATCTCTTTCAGTGTTCCGTTCGAGTCAGTATATAACTTCAGTTTTCCCGTTGAACCTACATCTTGGGATCTCCAGTCACATAGGTTGGGTTTCCGTTATGACTTGACTCATTTACTTTAGGCAAAAGTCTCATTCCCCATGATGAAGCAATTACTAACTCTCTAGGTAACCCTTTTGTAAATGGATCCGCTAGGTTATCCTTAGATTTGACATAATCTACTGTTATGACTCCTTCTGGGAGTAATTGTTTAACGGTGTTATGTCGACGACGGATGTGTCGTGACTTACCGTTATACATTTTACTATGTGTTCTTGCAATATCTGCCTTATTATCGCAGTGTATATTTATTGCAGACACATACTTAGTCCATATAGGAATATCCTCTAGGAAGTGTCGCAGCCACTCTGCCTCTTCTCCTGCTTTATCCAAAGCAATGAATTCGGAACCCATTGTCGACCGAGCTATGCATGTTTGCTTTGAGGATTTTCATGATATGGCCACCCCACCCAATGTGAACACATATCCACTGGTTGACTTGGTATCATCAGTATCTGAGATCCAGTTGGCATCCGCATATCCCTTTAATACTTCTGGATATTTGGTATATAATGGCCTATACTCTTTAGTCTGTCCCAAATACTGAGTACCCTTACTATTGCCGTCCAATGTTCTTTACTTGGATTGCTAATAAACATACTCAATTTGCTAACAGAATAGGCTATGTCTGGACGTGTACAATTCATCAAGTACATCAGACTTCCGATAATCTGTGAGTACCTTAACTGGTTTACTCCTTGACCACGATTTTTCATCAAATGCACAGTCAGATCTATCAGCGTCCGAGCTAAACTCATATCATTCTTACTAAATTTTTCTAGAATTTTCTCAACGTAGTGAGTCTGAGATATTCTTATCCCAGAAGAGCTTCTAGAGATTTTTATTCCGAGAATGACTTCAGCTCTCCCTAAGTCTTTCAAGTCGAAATTCTTAGACAACATTTGTTTAGTTGTTTTTATGACATCTATATTATCTCCCATTATAAGCATGTCATTTACGTACAAACATAAGATTACACATCCTTTAGCAGTGACCTTAGTGTAGACGCACTTGTCACACTCATTTATTTTGAACCCATTTGATAACATTGCTTGATCAAATTTCAAGTGCCATTGCTTAGGAGCCTGCTTTAAAACCATAAAGTGACTTTACTAACTTACACACTTTCTTCTCTTGGCCGGGTACCACAAACCCTTCTGGTTGAGTCATATAGATTTCTTCTTCCAGTTGTCCATTTAAGAAAGCTGTCTTTACATCCATCTGATGTATTTCTAGATTGTGGTTAGATGCTATCGCAATTAGGAGTCTTATTGACGTGATTCGAGTAACAGGGGAGTAAGTGTCGAAATAATGACGTTCTCTCTGTCTGAATCCTTGAGCCACAAGTTTGATTTTGTACTTGTCGATTGATCCATCTGTCTTCAATTTCCTTTTGAAGATCCATTTGCAACCTAATGATTTGCAACCTATCGGGAGATCTACTAACTCCAATGTGTGGTTATTCATGATGGACTCAATCTCACTGTTCACTACTTCTTTCCAAAAAGGAGCTTCTGGAGTTGACATAGCTTCTTTGTATGTCTGAGGCTCACTGATGTGGCGTTAAAATGTCACATTTGGATCACTTAACTTGTATGAGTTAGTTATTTTCGAGTTTTATTTCTAATTATTTATGTGTTTTTCTTGGTAGGTACCTTGATGAGACATGAAAATGTCCCATCTGAATCTCTTAACTCGGGTTAGTTAGTCCAGTTCGAGCGGTTACTCTGATGATTTGTTTCTTTTTCTACTCAGGTACCTTTTTCAGAGTTATGTGTGCAAAACGGATAAAAGTCGGAGAAATGCAGACTAGGGGTATTTTGGTCATTTTGTGATTCTGATTTCATGATCAGTATTAGTGCTCAGATGGAAAGTAGAGTCCAAGACAAACCCGTAGGCGAAAACGGAAGTCAAATCGGAGTCCGGGTGAATAAATTAGAGCAAGTCAAAGTTCGGGTCAAATTTTGGTATACTAAAAGTCAAGAGGGACACATGGCGGAAATCGGATGGGAACCCGGAGCAATCTGGATGATAGCGGGATTCTATCGGGACTAAATTTAGGCGCACAAGTGATACCGCGTCTACTGATCCAGTGTGCCTGTTTCACTTTCTCACGGTAGTCCCGCGCAATCTCACGGTGACTGTTGTTCCCAGCCACATGGCCTCATCCAGAACACGAATTGCACCCCTTTACTTCTTGCCGCGAAGCACCAGATCAGTGTCACTCCTCACTCAGTAACTAACTCACGGTTGTTCCCATATTAATGGGAATTCCAAATTTGCTGAGTGGGCAACTAGGTTGGTAAGTTTTTAATTCTCTCTCCTCTCATATCTATCTAAAGAGACTTATTTTACTTTAAAAGAAAGGAAACAGAGGAGGAAGAGGGGATGGAATTTTTAGAAAATAGGAAAGAAATATTTCAACACCAGGTGAGTTGTTCTCTATTTCAAAGAAGATTGAAAACAAAATCAAACCGAGATGGAAAGAGAAAGTATTCTCTGGATTCAATGGAGATATTCAAAGAGATGAAGGTGAAACTCGATTATAACCGAGTTGGAATGTATCTTCTCTGAAGATAGAAAAAAAATCTAGAGAGAGATAGAGAGATTATATTTCTTTCTCTCATAACCAGAGAATGAAAATCAAGATTAAAGGAAAGATAGAAGATGAAGTTATTGAGTTTCCTTTCTTAATATATTTAGAGAAATTCGATCATAGGAGTTGTGGCTGTTATCTTCTTCTACTTCTATATACAAAATGGAAACCAAGAAGGAGGACAGAGAGAGAGAAATAATCTTGTCTTCTGGAAAGATTAACTCAGAGAAGGTAAGAAAGATTAATGGAAGGAAGGGATTTGGTTGGATAGTGATTAACAGAGAAGATTTCGATTGAGGGCTGAATATTTTATTGAAGAAGATAGAACTCGGCTATAAAAGAGGAGAAACAGAGAGAAATAGGTATCTCGGTTTGGGGGATCATCTTCTCCAAGCTCAACTAAATAGAAACATTAGAGAGAGAAGGAAGCTTTGCTTTGAAAGAAAAAATCATCTCACAGCAACAATAGAAATTACAGAGAGATAAAGTTATCAATCACAGAGAGTTATCCATCATTTTCTTTTTCTGATTTTTGTATTCTCCTTCTTTGTGAGAGAGAGAGAGATTACAGAGAGATTGTAGAGAGAGAGATTGTAGAGAGAGAAAGAAGAAATTACAGAGAGAGAAAAGAAAAATAGTTTCAATCTTCTTCTCCTTTTTTTTTTAGGACTGATTTTATTATCTTCATTGATCTTATTGTTGAGAAAGAGAGAGATTGAAAAGAAAAAAAAAAAGAAAAGAGAAACAGTAGAAAGAGGAGAATTTAGTTGGAGAAGAAGACCGTGTTTGGTTCGTAGTTGCTACTGGAAAATAATTTTCCATTGACGCTGGAAAATAATTTTCTCCAGAGGAGCGTTTGGCTACCGTGGGAAAATCAGTGAGAAAAGTTTTGTTTTCCTTCCATTTTCTCTTATTCTTCATATTGATTTTAATCTTTGATCATGATTAGCTAAGACTCTTAATCTAGGGTTTTACGATGAAACCCATTTTTGATCTTTTAGAGATATAATTTTTATTGATTAACTCTTGATTAATGCTTCATAGTTTAATTCGTTTTAGTTTGATAAACAGATTTTCTTTTCACTATTTATACTTTTCGATTTGATGCATCGTGCTTATGTTAAATCATTTGACGGTTCATACTTATTAATTGATAAATAGTAGTTTAGAAATTTATTTATTTAAAATAAAATGATTACATTGTTATGTTTTATTCGGTTTTAACGAAAACATCTCCCGGAATTAGGATAGTTCATTATCCGAAATTCTGAGTTATAAAAAAGAGAATTAACCATTTTAAGTATTTGTTTCTAAAAGTGATTTTATGTGGTGGAATCCTAAACCCTAGACTCCTCTCCCCATTTGAGTTCATTTTCATTCCCGTAATTTTATTTTAATTTGATATTTTATTTATTTTATTTTAAAAACCAAAACCAAATCATTTTACAATCTTATTACTTCCTAATTTTAGAATAGGTTTAACTAGTCTCTGAGGAACGAACCGGTCTTACCGGAATTATTACTTGACGCCCGTATACTTGCGGGTGGAGACCTATTTAGGAAACTTTTTAGGTCCATCATACCTTATTTTGAGTTTGACGTTAGATTGGAAATAAAGCGGAGCATTTATCACATTTTCATCTCATGTGGAAGAGATTGGAAGAAAAGAGCATCAGGAGTATTTTGGTCATTTTGTGAAAATCGGAGCTTAAATGGGAAGTGGAGTCAATGGTGAGTCCAACGGCAAAAACGGAAGTTGAATCGGAGTTCGGACGAAGAAGTAATGGAGAAAAGAAGTCGAAGGGTACTTTTGTCTAGTCTGAAAATTATGCAATTTAGAGACAATGATGAAGGCACCCCTTGGTTTCGAAATGAAAAGCAAAGCCCATCAGTCCAAGATAGAATGACAAGTAGAGATTTGATAAGCACCCCCTTGGTTTTTAAGTTAAAGTCCAAACTCCAAGTCCAGGCCCAAGAACTTTAAAAGAAGAAGAAACTAGGAAAAATCTATAGGCAGCCCCTCTTGGATGTCTTAGGACCAAAAAAGGAAGAGAGCAGCTGAATGGGGTCATCTTCTTTATCTATATAATAAGGGAGGAGGGTATCTTTTTCCCCTCCTCCCAAAGGCTAAGATTGAGTTTCACAAGTTATATCAAGTGGAGGAGAACAAATTGAGAGTATTTTTGAAAAATCGGATGGCCTACCTTTAATGCCAATTCATCGAAGGGCTGAGATCTCAACAAATAGCATCTTCCAAAGATGCCATCTTCAAAAGACATGGGTTTAAGTTTTCTATTATTTTATTTCGACTCTTCCCGCTCGAGCCTTCCCGCCCACGATCATCTCCTTCTCTCTCATCTTTCCATCTCCGTCTGTCTCTATCATCTCCCTCCATTTCTCTTGAAAAGATCTCACTATTTCTCACACTCTCTCACTCACAGTCTCTCTCAAGGAAGATTTTCTAGGATTTCTATCTCTGAATTTAGGGTTTAAAGGTTGGAGTTCCAGGTAAAGATTTTCTAGGGTTTCTATCTTTGATGTTTAGATTAACTTGGTGTTTTAGTTGCTAGGTTTAGTTAATCAGATTTCAGATTTACTTGGTGTGTTAGTTTTTAGGTTTACTTAATCAGTTTTTAGGTTTATTGTGTTTTGTTGTTTTTATTTTAGGTTAATCAATTCTAGGTTTTGAAGCTTTTAAGTTTACTTGCTTTGTTGTTTTTGTTTTTGATAATGATTTTAGGTTAATTCTAGGTTAACATTGAAAGCTTAAGCTTCTCATCTTACCCTCCCACCATTGTTTGTTTTTATGATTTTTGATAATGCTTTGGTTAGTTTTGATGTTAAGTTTTTTTTTTTTATGTTAAACATGAGAGTTGATTCATTGATAATAATTTGTTCTTTTTCTTTTTGATAATGATTTTAGGTTAATCAATTATATAGGTTTTGAAGCTTTTATGATAAAGATGAGAGTTGGTGATTTTAGGTTTGATGTTTAGGTTAGTAAGCTTTAGCTTCTCATCTTACCCTCCCACCATTGTTTGTTTTTATGATTTTTTATAATGTTTGGGTTAGTTTTGATGTTAAGTTGTTTTTTTTATGTTAAACATGAGAGTTGATTCATTGATAATAGTTTATGTTGAATAAAATTTATGTTAAACATAATTTTTGATATTTTTGATAATAGTTGATTCCTTGGTGAATTAGTAATGCTCGGACTAAGTGGGGATTGCGATGTTTGATGTGTTGTTTATTTATCCTATTTTAGTGTTTTTGTGACTATGTTCATCATTAAATTTGGATTTACTTTTTGGACTTTTGACATTTCATTTGGGATTGTTGTGTTAGTTCTCATAATATGTTATAAATGCTAGAGTTGATTTCTTAATGTAACTTGATGGACACATTATAGATTTGATGTTGATGGGGTTGTGTCATAGTCCATATGGATATACACTCACCAATCTAGGCATCTATCTTATTCATCTTATTCATAATCCAAACAATTTCACATGATTTTTAGTGATCAACGGTGATATTTTTAGTTGATATGATAGAGATTAGTTTGGTGATTTAGGCATGATATAGTTTCAATCCGTTTCTTATAGATTCTTATGCACGTTAAGTGGTTACATTCTTCTTTTTCCAATAGATCTCTCAACATGACCGAGAGTCAAAGGAAGAGAAAATACTATGGCATTTTCAGAGACTCCTCATCTCCAAACCTCTCAATATACGGGCAGGTACAATATATCTGTTAGTATAATTACTTCTGACAACTTTTTTATTTGTACTAACAAATATTATTTTTCATTTCAAATAGGTCGACTCCCACGTGGATGAAACGGTAATAGAGACTTACAACAATTTTAATCAACTAATCTTTACAAGTTACCATATTTTTTCCCAATCTTATGACAATTTCGTGCAGATTCGACTGTTAACCAAAAGCGGAGTGCAGGTCACAGTCCACAATATGGAGGTTTGGTATCTAAGTCATTTAATATTTAATTTTTATTTGACTAATCTTTTCAAACTATTCATACTTAATATGGACATATCATGATGTAAATAGCAGAGAAACGTCGGAGAAAAGGCGACTTATATAGACAAAGGAAAGTCTACAACGGTAACATCTGAGGTAGACGTTCAAACATTTAATTGATCAAGTTGTGAGCATAATATAAATTTTACTTTTAATTATTATACTAAACGTTGGGGTTTCTTCCCTTAATTAGATAATGAACTCAGTCTTGCGCATCAACCACATGGGAAACAAAACATCCTTAAACTTTAGACTGCATAACCTTTGTTTTTTTCATGCTTTAGACATCATTATGTGATCTGGAGATGTGCTCAACATTTGTAAGAAGTCGGCATTTTTCTTACTCTAATTTGATAACTTTACTAGATTCGTGTTAAATATATTGCGAATTTTAATTTATTGTGTTTATAACTTTTCAGGTGTTGCTCAATGGCTACAACTCTTTTATTTGTAAGTACTTTTTTTCGACTTGGTTTTGCTAAGATAGTGGATATGGTTATGTCTTTTACAAATATCTGAATAGTTACAAATTGTATCTCATTCCAAATAAGAATTATATCCGTTAGACCGGATCATGTATATTCTCACATTTTCAGATGTTATTAGATCCTTAGCAAAAGTTACAGTCTTCAGTACGTACTTTTTAAGTTTATTAGAATATCAGAATTCTGTCATTGGTTGGTGCTATTTGCTTCATGTTTCAAGTTTATTTGTCCTCATTACTCTTCTTTGCGGTAATGTGACGTCACACGTTATTAATTTTTGTAATGTTACTCAGGTATCGTAAATGCGACATTCAGATGGGAACATGCGATTTTTTTCTAAAGAAGACATGCGACTTCTTTCAATTGGAAGTTACTTCTTATTAGAATTATTGTTGAAGTGGGTAAACAATCTTTTTATTGTAAGTCATTTTTCTAATTCGTATTGATAAGATCTTTCATGATGGTTTTACATTGACAATGTGATGTTGCATATTACTAATTTCTGTAATGTTATCCAGGTACCGTAAATGCGAATTTGGATGAGAACACGAGATGTTTTTGTACAAAAAACGCACGACTTCTTTAAAATGCAAGTTACTTCCTATGATCGTGCGCATAATTTGCTCGATCTGTAACGCATTGGAAAGAACTGTCCGTGCCCCACGGGCACGGGTTACACCCTCGTCATTCAACAATTAGAAACTAGGTTTTTTTTGGCAAGTTGGAACCAAGGGAGATCGGGGTGATAGAGTTCTTGAGTTAGGGAGAGAGAAGAGAGGTAGCCGCCGGCCGAAGCTTGGCCGGCCAGCAAACTAGGCCGGCCAGAGCTTGGCCGGCACAGCAAGGTCACGGGAATAGCAGGTGAAGGAGCAGCTCGGGTTTTGCCTCAATCCACCATTAAAGCTGCTCGGAGCAGCAGCTCGCGGGAAGCATAAAAGCAGTGCGGGTTTTCACTCTACTCGAGACGCCGGCACGGGACGAATCTTTAACTTGGGCCGGACTGCTCTTGGCCGGAAATCCTTACTCTCGGCCGGATTTGGTTGTGGCGATTCCGACCATTATTTTGGCCGGAAAGTTTAAGGGTTTTGTTGCGATTATCTTTGCCTTGATTCTCTTGTGTTTGCCTTGTGATTTGGACTGAAATATTAGAGAGAGAAAGCTTAGTTATAGCTTTCATGGTGGATTGTTTTTGAAAGGAAGAAGAAGGTACTGTTGTTAAGGGGAGATCGAGTTCTGTTGAGAGGACACCGATTGTATACTGTTAAGAGGACTCATGCATTCTGTTACAGGGAGATCGACAGCACTTAAACACATATATTTTCCGTCGATCTTAGTCTCGCGCCTCATCGGAATAGGGAGATTCTCACCTTAACTCGTGTCTTTCTTTGTTTTCTTCCCGTTTAATATTTGTATCGCCATGTCTAGCTAGCTTTTGTAGTCGGATACTCGTGAAACATGTTTTGATGTGACAAAAGAGTTTTATTGCGTTTAATGATAAAATCTTCCGGGTTTTTAGACCGTTCATGGACTGGAATCTGAGTTAAACCAAGAGTTCGTTGACCAATCCAAGTAAATGGGTGAAGTTAACTAACTTTTCATGCTTATAGATCATTAGTACTAGTCACTATCGATTTTGTGGATCGAAGTATCCCTCTCATTCGATTCTTGCTCGACTCTTCCCGAATCTCTCACCTTTAGTTTAGTTAGCCTTATTTGTTTATTTATTTGAAATCAATCCAGAAACCCAACTTATTATCTTTTCGTTTTTAGTCTGAGTTAGTGACTGACACTTGAATCGGTGGGTTAGACTTTCTCGATATTCGTATTACCTTCCTATCTTCGTGGATCGATCCCGGTCTTACCGGGTTATTACTTGACGCCCGTATACTTGCGGGTGGAGACCTATTTAGGAAACTTTCTAGGCCCATCACTCACTTTCTAGGCCCATAACTCACTTTCTAACATCTAAGTTAGAAAATGAGGACCAAAGGTTTTTTCTGCCCTTGCCCTTTTACTCTTTCGAGGCTCTTCCGACTTGTCCTCTACTAGACTTTTATCTCTTTCAGAGATTTCTGTATTTTCTTTGTTTCTGACTCTCTTTAGAGATTTTTCCTCTGATATAGATGATGATAAATAATTGATAATTCCCAAAATATTATATCACCTAAGCTATATTTTTCTTTTGTTTAGTAACCGATTTAGGGTAAGAGAAATTTAGTGTCACGTGAGTTATTTTTCCAAACTTTCCCCAAAATAGGGGTAATTCTTTACCCTACTCCCATACGAGTAAAAATTTCTCCATCTTTATTCTCTCTTTACTTCTGTTGTCTGACTACATGCATACCTTCATCTTCTCATCTACCTATTTCTCTTTCTCTCTCTAAAAACTACAACTACTCCCATACAAGTCTACCACTAGCAACACTATTCCTCAACAACTAGTTCAGTCAGTACTAGCCCCAACTATGATCCTCTACAAGACTACAAGACATGGTTCCTTCTTTTATGCATAAACAACAATCACACAGCTCTCTCTTCACACACACATATACCATTTGTGTGGCTATGTGATTCACAACTTTGGTACTTAGTAGTGAACTGGGCATATACAAGGAGAGAGGGTGACATGATGGTGGACATGTAACTTTATTTGTATTTGGGTACAGTAGTATAGTTATTGACCTTCCAGGAAATCACATTCTTCACCACATAATTCCTGACTGGCTACTGGCGTATCTACTATTGACCGTCTTACAATCCAATAAACCAAGGTCACGTAAAATCTTACGAACAAGACAACATAAGTATAAACTTTCAGATTGCAAAATATTTTTTTTTTGAAAACCAGTCGTAGGAAAACCATTTTTTTTCTCTCTTAGCGAAACAAACGGTGGAAAATATGAAAATAATTATAGAGTAAAATTTTCTCCTGGTAAATGTTTCCCCGAGAAAATTTTTCTTTATTTTTTTTGTACTTTCTCCAGATTCTTATCAAACACAACCTATATTGTTCAAATTTCCCCTATAATTAACAAATCAAAACAATAACATAGTAGATTAAGGAAAAGTAAGATACTCAAAGAAATAGAGATAGAAAGATATGACAATAAACAATAAAAGGAGTTTTAGAGAAAGAAAGTGAGAGGGGAATGAAGAAGAAAATGGGTTACCTGATGAGGGAAGGGACCCAAAATATTTGTGGCTGACATGAAGATACGAGCAGGGGCATTTTTGGAAAAAAAAAAGCCAGCTTACTAACATCTAACGAAAAAAATGAAAAAGGGGGCCAAATTGGAAGCTGGTCATCTTTAGGGGGCCATTTTGGCGAATTGGTCATCTTTAGGGGGCCAAAATGGAATTAACCCAAATATTTTTTACTTCCTCTGTTCTGAACCATTTTTAAATCACATATGTCACTGCGAATTAACTCTAATGGTTATATATCTCTTTCCATAGAATGAAAAGGAGTCTTAGCCAATTTAAACTCCACACACGTTTGACATTTTTCCGAAGAATTAATATCAAACTTGGGATTAAGTCCATGTGCATTAACCTTCTCAAAAGAGTTATAATGAACATGACCTAGTCTCTCATGCCAAATATTACAAGAATCAACAACGTAAGCTAATGCTTTTTCTTTATTAAGAATATTTGGAGTTACAGTTGCAACATTTAATTTAAAGAGCCCTCACGTAAGTACCCTTTTCCCACATACAGTCAGTTTTTGGATAAAACAAAATTATCGGAAACAAATTAATACAAGTGTGAATCCGTTCTTGCTAAGGAGCGATCCAGACACAACATTCTTTCGAATGTCTGGTGCATGCAGGACGTCATTTAGGGTTACTTCTTTTCCTGAAGTGAACTTCAGGATCACTTTCCCTTTTCCCTGAACTTGAGTTGTAGCAGCGTTTCCCATAAACAGTGTCTCGCCTTCTTCAAGTTTCGTATAAGTGGAGAACATGGCTCTATCTGCACAAATGTGCCTCGTGGCCCCAATGTCGATCCACCATTCTTTCGGATTCCCAACTAGGTTAACTTCAGACATAACCGCACAGAGGTTCATATTCTGAAACTTTTCAGCCACGTCTTCGATTCCAGTAACCATTGCACACAGGTTGTGGACATCTTCATCTTCAACAAGAGAAGCCTGATGCTTAGCTTTCTTTCTCTTGTTGATCTTGTCATTTTTAGAACGACAATCTTTGGCAAGATGCCCCTTCTTGCCACAATTAAAGCAGTTGCCGTCGAAATTCTTCTTCGTCGGCTTTCCTGAGCCCACTTCACGGCCCGAGCGTTTCCGCAATACTTTGGATAGATGTTGGAGGTAAGTATACGGTAAGAAGTCATTATATTCTTAATTTAACATCAATATTTAATGTATGGCATGTGTGAGATATCCATGCCATGAAATCACGAGCAATACTTTCTATTCACTTTGTAAGAGAACACTAAGCAAAAAGTCAAATGCGATCAATTATTGAATATTTGGAAATAAAACTATTCCTTACGAGAAATTCTATTCATCCCTCCATCATCCCTCAATTTGGTCCCTCTCCCAGCTCTTTGCTGATGTGGCGACATATCACTTGATGTGGAGCAATTAGAGAGAGTCTACATCTTCTAAACCACCACCATTTAGTCCAAAGGGGCGATTGTTTTCTTCTGACTTTTCTATTTTGAAGTTTGTAAACTAATTAGTGGAACAGTCTACATCTTCTAAACCACCACCATGACCCCCGTTGTAACCGTCTTCTTCATTTTGTCTCATCTCCCTCTGTATTATTTACATCTTTTTCACAGTATTTTTTTCTCCACTCTCCTCCTCTTGTCTCACACGAAAGATTTGAGACGACATAGTACTTCTATTATCGTCGACAGAAAATGGAGGAGAGAGAGAGTGAGAAGAGAAAAAAAGAGTTAAAAAACGTATGTAAAAGTAAGAATGAACTTTAAAAGTAGGGAAACGTTATTTTGCCTGACAGTAAATGCTCTGAGGTGCGAGAAGATAAAATTGCTAGTGTCATGTGACAATTTTGTCTTCTTGGATTATTTCTGGACATGCATTGTCTGACGAAGTAGTGCTATTGTTAAAGATAATATGTAGATTATTATGATTTCGATTTACTTACAGGTGTCTAAATAAAATAAAATAAAAAATGTTATTTGGTCTGAAAATGAGACCAACCACAGTCCGAGAACTGATGTAGGCGGTTCCCATTGATCTGAAATGTGGAGGGGTAAATATCAGGACCAATAAGAGCCAACCACATCAGCTTTCGGGGTAAATAGCATTTCTCATTAGAAAAGAAAGTGACTGCCAGTTGTCCGTCCCTATGAGTCTATTCTCTATGCCATTATAGCAACGACCTTCTCTAATAACTTTATTTCCTTTTGTGATAAAAAGGAAATGGAGTTATTACAGACACACTAGTTTTCAAGAAGAAGTTTGAAAAGAAAAGTTTCAGAGTTGCTATTGGAGGACCAAAGTTTATGAAATAAGAAGTAGTTCATAGGTCACTTAGTTGGAATGAAAATGGTGGTAAATATGTTGTAACAAGTCCACTTGTAGCTACAAGACTCATAGCAGTTCCTGTGTCTGTTTAATTGGCTTTCTTCTTCCCTTGTTGATGTAGCTCTGATGAATTGACATAAATATGAATTAATTGCAAATTGATTAGGAAAAGCAGCTCATATTTGGTCCCTTATATATATAAGAGAATACAGATTTTTTTCATCATCAGGTGATGGTCCTAAAATTGAATGAACAGATTCTGCAACATATAAGGTTGATATGCCAAAACATTATCCAAATAATGACATCCATAAACATTACCTTACCAAAAGATTCCTAACTTATATGATTCTGCAACATATAAGGTTGTTCTTGAATTTCATATTCTAGTCATAAGTGATCATATTCTGGATATTCTGGAAATGTAGAATTTTTTGCTTAGAATCTGATTATATTATCTTACGAATCTACAATTCATTTCCATACAACAAAAACAGGTAGTCAAAAACTAGTACATATTATCTCTTGCTCCCTCTATTAATATATGTCTATATCATTATATGTGAATATGAAAAGAATGAATTTTGATTTTGCAGGAAAGCTAAATTATCCAGAGCAGGTGGGAAAAAAAGGATTATGCAATAGCTACCATCCGTAAAGATCCAAATTAGTGTTTGTATTGGGACCTGGAAGGGTTGGAGATCCAAATTAGTGTTGTAATCGCGTTCAACTGGTTGAACTGGCGGTTCTGGAACCGTTGGTTCTCATCCCAAATATCGAATCAGCTAACCTCGTAATTCGTTTCTACTTTAGTTAAATATAAAATAAATAATGTGAAACTGTAATCATGTGAATTAGGCAAGTTCACTGCTGAGATAATTTTTGTTACAGTAGTTTGTCTTTTGTTGAACTTCAGATTCACATGTTTATTTAATTAAAGTTTACTCTCAATGGCGGAACATCTTTGTTTCGATCGTAAGCCTCACATAGTTTGGTTATTCACATAGTTCAGTTATTTGAATTTTGTATCTTCGATGGAAGTTAGACACTTAAATAAGATGAGAGAGACCATAAGTAGTAAATCTTTTATCCGTCTTAATGAAGTTGATTGTGATAATACAGGGGTTACTTACTGAAGATGTTGCAGCTGCCATGAAAGTGTTGTTGCCAGGGACTGGTGAAGGTGAGTTTGCTGCTTTGTGTTCCTGAGCTGATCAGGTTCGCTTCCATTACCATTGGAGCGGGCCTCTGCACTATGATGACATACCAGTATGCAATTTTGGTCTAAGCCTTTGGGTCTGAATTGTTGGAATTGGTCGATCCACTCGAGTACCTCGAGGATTATGATCGGGGTGGCCCCAGTCAGTCCCATGCCGAACCACCAAGTTAGTTGTTATATGTGAAACTTTGGATCATTGGAGTTTATCATTATAGTGGAGTTTGTGGCATTTGCATAGAAAAGTGTCCTGAATACTTACGTAGTATATATATTTATATATGTATATACGTGCGTATTTTATGTGTACATGTATATAAGAGTTAGCAAAACTTGGCCAAGCTAATCGTTACTGATCGTTGGGATTGAAAATTGGGCATGTCTGATCCCCGACTGCTTAGCTTGGGGTAACATTTTGCACAAGCCTCTGATACAGTGAATTTACATTCTTTTCTAAAGAATATGAAAAACAATATTGTTATTCTTTTTCATGTAATGACTTTTCTCATATTATTTGTGCATTGAGACCTGATAAGGAACGAACTTATTACCTTTGGTTGTTGACAAGGGCGGAGCCAGGATTTGAAAACACACCTGGCTAGCCTAAAATTTCTAGAAAACAAACAGTAGAAAAGAAAGAAAATTTTGTTCGATAGAACTATTATTTGGAAAATGCAATTTTTAATGTACTTACATTCAGTTAGCGAAATTAATCAACGAACACTTACCCTAATGTTTTTCTTCAAAGGCCAGTCGATAATTTAGAAAGATGAAACTTTTATTAACCCTATAATCCTTAATCTAATTTTGTCATTGTTAAGTTTGTGGTCATCCAACTCAAAACCAATTGGCAATGAGTGGAGAGGATCTATTCTCACACGCCCCCTCACGTGTGGGGTTCTTTGAGCCTAACACGTGTGTTTTTTTTTACGGGTGACGTGGAGCACGTGCGGCTTTTAAGCCTATCACGTGTGGGCCTAGCTCTGATATCATGTTAAGTTTGTGGCCATCCAACTCAAAACCAATTGGCAATGAGTGGAGAGGACCTATACTTTATATTCTTGGTTGCTAGTTACCCATTCTCCCATGTGGGACTATTCTCACAGTCATCCTTATGATTCAATGGTGAATGTAGTACAACTTTATTTTACAAGAGGCCTATAGTTTTAGCTAAGACGTCAAAAAGTTAATGTAGCGAGAACAAATAAAGCCAATCTCTACGATAAAAAATGAAAGTACACTAAATTGATCTCCACAGACCTCTACGGAATTTACTACGACTTTTTATTAGTCTTGATAGATCTTAGTAAATCTTACAACTGTAAATATGTATGAGTAAATATCCGTTCAAAATTAAATAAGAAAAACCCTCAAAAAATATAGAACTAGTTCAAAGTTTAAGAAAAAAAAAACAAATGAGTGTACTGCACGTATTGAGAAGGGGAAAGGGGAAAAATAACAAAAATAAAGTGCTTTAGAGGAGACTTGAAGCATGGACCTCATTTGTGTGAGGTAAATGTCTTAGCTCTAAGTTATCCCCTAGTTGATGCTTGTAATGTATGAGGCTTTAACCAATTCCCCTGGCTGCCTTAGTAGATGCCTATAATCCTATGAGATTCTTACAAATTCTATCCCGCTGCAGCCAGGGATAGCCCCCAAGTAGATCCGCCCTTGGTTGTTGATCCTTCTGTGAGAGGTTTCCGTCTTTCTTGAAACATAAAAGTGATACTATTACTTTATACAAGAGATTGCCATGATTCAGGTGGACATAAAGACAGGTGTGTGTTACTGTAGCAATTTACAACTATTCAATGCAGCTCGAGACGTATGAGAGTTCTGTTCAGGATGAAATACGATGAATATTTTGTCACTGCCATTTATATTATTAGTTCTCACCTGTCACAATTCTTGTATCTCTTCTGTTTGAAATGGTCTGATCTTCCAACTCTACATTTTACTATTCCAATAGATTATGTCATAATTTCTATGGATTTATGATTGTTGTGCAGGACTATAATGGTTGATCGACATGGATTAAATTAGCATTGGTCGAAAGCCAATAAAAGAAATCACAGGACCAATTTACTTGAAGTTTTATAGTGATGTTCGAGTCAAGTGTTCTAAATTTATTTAAAGTTATTCTATCAGAAATTAGTTGACTTCAGTAATACCCAATCAATGCTTTACCAAGTTGGGCTAAAAACAAATACGTTCTTACTCTGAAAGCTTTTCTTATTCTGAACATCTTTTAGGTTGTTGCAAAAGTACGCTTAATTTAAAGAGTTATTTCCTTTTTGGCCCCCTACCTTGGAAGGTTTGGTTCAACAGACCTCCGGCGAAGGGAAGTCCCTTCGCCGAAGTGTTTAGATTGAGCGAGAGGAAAGAAAATTTTTTGAATACAGAAAATGGTCATCAGTTGACTATCGTCAATAAGTCAAGAAAAGACCAAAAGCCCAATGGATCAAACCGCCTCAAAGCAACAGGACCTTTGAGTCAAAAGAGATCTGCCACTTAAGCATAGAATCGGGAGGCTGACATGATCGTCTTAGGTTCCTCAGTCATGTCCTGCCTCAAATACAACCAGGTATGTCCTGGGATTCACGAGAAGACTAGGGAAATCCATGTAAGCAAGGTCGATGTCGTAAGCCCTGAACATGGGAAGGCATAAGTGCGTTGAACGCTTACCGACTTAAACCCAAATCTGATCAAAGATCTCAGTCGGTTAGGATCCTAAGTATTTAAGTAACTTGGACTTCAATAGTCTCGAAGGAGGAAACATCTCCTAGAGAATCTATTAACTCGGCATGATATCTATCGAAAATCCTAAAACAGAGAAACTCATAAATATCTAAGATACGAGATAAACTCAAAAGAAAATCCTAAATCTCCTAACTACCGAAGAGTAGTCTTAATCTCGAAAAGTGAATCTCAACCGCTTCATCCACACCGTCTACCAACAGTCAGTCCAAAAAAATCTATAAAAACTAACCAAATCACCTCGAAGAAGGTAATTCACTAAGAACTCCAAGGTTCAATCAATATTCAATTTTTAACTGCAAAGGGCAATCTAACTGTCTTGAGAGTCGGAGAGGTTTCTGAACTCTTTATAGGTTTTCCCCCAGGCTTTCAGGAGTGGGAATCAAAGAAGCAGATTCATCAATCGAACGGGATCCAGCATCACGATCTCACGGTTTTGATTGATTCCAGGATTGACAAATTTTGACATCAATAGAGAGATTTTCAGAAAATAACTCAAGAATCTTAGATATCTAATTGATGGGCCTAAAAATAGGTCTATTCCCGCAAGTATACGGGGTCAAGTTATAGTATTTTAGTAAATCGGGAAATCGTCCCAAGGGATAGGTAGGTAACTTCGAATATTGACGCCGAGTTTAGCCCAATAATCAAAATGTCAATAGCTAACTTAGACTAACACACACACACCCCACTTCATAGAATTGATGATTGATTTGGAAACTACTATGAAAAAAAAAGAAAGCAATACTAATAGACTAATAAGAATGAAATCAAGATGAGAAGAAGAATCTAGGGTTTTCGATTTCACCACATAAATGGACTACTTAAAACATGCATTAATTAACAAATCCCTTTTCTCATGTATAACTCAAAATCTAACATAATAAACTGTTTAGATTTCGGAATATATTCTTTAATAACACAATTCAACATCAAGAATGTATGATTGACTACCATATAAAACTAATTTCCTACACTATCATTCAAGATCTAAAAGGCATATCTCATCTAATAAATCAATAAAAGCATGAAATATCTAATTATAATACATGAATGATAATAAGGTTATAGAATCAACATGAAATGACAATCAATAGGCATTGAAGCTCAAAATAAGGATTCATTGATTTATAACATATCTCAAAATAAGTCCAAATATGGGTTTCCTCTACACCCTAGATACAACATTTAGCTACTCATGGAATCTAAAATAATATTCATTGAATTCATAAAATAAATGGAATTACAAAAGATTAATGGAAAGAAATCACCAAGAATGTTCACAATCCATATTCCCATGTATCTCCATTTTGATGTCCAATTTAAGCTCCAAGTATCTCAAGAATATTGCTCAAAACTCCAAGTAATAGCTTATTAGAAGATAAAAGAAGAGAAATTTAGAAGAGAGATAGAAGAAGAAGAGATTTTAGAGAAGAAGGTATGGAAAAATTAGAAGGTTAGAAGTAGAAAGAAAATGTAGAGAATAGATGAAGGTGGTAGAGAAAGTGGAAGAAAAGAATGGGGGATTAGGGTTAGAAGATAGAAAGAGAAGTGGCTTAGAAATTAGATAAGGAAGCCATTTGAGAGGGTTTGCAAGTCTAGGTTCTAATGGAGGAGAAAGGGATTTATTTAAAGGGTTAGGGTTTTGGTTGGGTTAAAGTGGTAAAAAGATAAAAGGAAGGTCATTTTTGGAATTATGGGGGTTTAACATTTAAAACCCTAAAAACACAAAGTGTGGTGGCGGTTGGGTTAGTAGGGTTTCAAAATTCGTTTGATAAGGTGTGGCCGGGTGTGGGTTAATAGGGTGAGACGAAGCAGCAGCCCTTGCATGGAAGAAAGCGCGGGATCTGGGAGGACGGTAAAGTGACACGCGTCCGGGAGCACTTTAATAAACAGCTTCGGGTAACACGGGAATGGATAAAGAGCTGAAGCTCAGCAGCCGTCGGATGAGAATAAACACGGATCTGGACGGACAGGAGCAATACACGCGTCCGGGAGCATGGAGGTTAAGTTGCTACGGGTGCACGGTATAAGTATAAAACACGGGACACACCTCAGCCGTTAGATCTTGAAAACGCGGTAGCGGACGACCAAGATTAAAACGTGGCCACGGGATCATGGGAGCTAAGTGACTTCGGTTGCACGGGATCAGTATAAAACAGGGGACACACCTCAGCCGTTAGATCTTCATGACGCGGGAGCAAGCGGTCACGATTAAAACGTGGCAGTGGGAGTACCGAAGCAAGTTACAACGCGCTTCACTGGATCAAGCTTATAAGGGCTACTTCGCTGCTGAGCGCTAACACGGGAACCGCGTATACCAACCTCCATACATCGACACGTGTCCCTAAGCATACCGCGGGCCAGAAACTTGTCCGAGCTTGTACCGAATGTTGACCAAATGTTAACCTGACTTTGACCTTGGTTTATTCCTTCGTCCGGACTCCGATTTGACTTCCGTTTTCTCCTACGGACTCGTCTCGACCTCTACTTTTCAACCATGCACTGACCTTGACCAAATTTTCAGAATATCCTTGACTCCAAATGACCAAAATACCCTTTATGCATCTTTTTCTCATTTTTAACCGTTTTTCACATCTAACTCCGCAAAAGACACCTAATCAAGAAAACCAACCATTTTATCATAATAAAGACTTGAAACGAACTAACTCGACTAAATTAAACGACTAAGATGGGACATTTTCATGACCCATCACTAATAATCTAGTTATTTTAGTAGTTTCATATTTTGGGTTAGTGGAGAATTAATATTTTAGTAGTTTTACAATTTAGAATTCTAATATTTTATTTTTGAGAAGTTGTTATTTAGAATTTGATTAGGCTTAGAAAACCCTAATGCTATATAAAGGGAGTTTAGTAGTTGTTTAATTCATACAATTTTGATTCATTTTATCAATAAAAATTCACATTTAGTTTAATCTTGTTAATTTTAGTTCTGTAAGTCTTAAATGAAGATCTAAAGACTTATTCTGATTTTTCCGTTGTGTCAGTTGGCATCAAGAGCGAGGTTTCTCCTGGCTCAATAGCAGAAGGCAAGGTTAGAAACACAACCTTCGACTGTAATCGGGGTATCAAGGTTGTATGGTTAGTAATTTGACAAAATGAATCAATAAATAGACCTACTCAAGGTGATGTTGAAAAACCATCTAAATATCAATGCAAACCACTGCAGTCACCCATTAACAGGGAACATGTTGAGAGATTTGTCTACAACTAACCTATTAATGGATACATTAACAAAGAACTTGTTAATAGATACACCCACAACACCATTATTTTGCGACTTTAATATATAAACATGAACTTCGTTGTTTTACCCTCACATGGCGGGTGTAGTTGCACTATTAAAAGGGATAGGGATATATCCAAAATTGAAATCAACAATATGATAAAAATTAACGTTGACGCCTCTTTTACTAATATTTCTTCTAATATGGGAATTAGCATGATTGCACACAATGATAAATCTATATTCATCGGAGCTCAAGTTAAATCTAGTAGAGCGAGAAATAGTGAAGAAAGTGAAGCCAAAGCTATTCTTCTTGGAATTGAATGGGCCAAAGAGATGAATCACCGTTCCATCATCATAGAAAGTGATAACATTAATCTTATAAATCATCTTCGTAATGACAAACATGCAGTTCAATGGCAATCTGTCTTGCATACAAAGAAAATCAAATCTTACATTCAACAGTTCCAGATGATCAAATTTCAGTATACTGGGAGAAAGCTGAATCAGAATGCAGACAAATTAGCGAAATGGGCAAGGAAGAATCGGCGAGATAAAGTGTGGATGAATGTTCCTTGTATTCTAGTCAATAAGTATTGTAATAACGCTTTGATTTAATCTAATGCAATCTATTTCAACGAAAAAAAAAACAATTAGTCGGTCACTATAATGACGACAATGGAGACCTTAGATGACAATCTCAGGGGTGGCTCAAAGTTCGGCCATGTGAGTGCCCCCACAGACCGTAAGATGAAAAAAATTCTAGATCCGATTTATTTCAAATAGAGATAAAATTTAATAAAAACATAAAGACTGTGGATAAACATTCACAGATGAAGTGTTAGTTCTTTGAATCAACCTCACCCTCAATCGACTATTAGTTCTTTGAATCAATCTTCATCTTCCCCTTTATATCTTGAAAAATCTCAATCAAATCCAAGCAGATAATCAGAAGGTGGAACACACTGGTTTCTTTCGGGTTTATCAAGTGATCTCGGTTCATGAATTGAAGTTTGTTGGGAAGTATCTGATGGTAGGAGGAACGTAATTATCGAGATTATACAACACTGGAGGTGAAATCTAGTGTATTCAGGGAAGTAACCCTTATCTATAATCTTTTAGGGTTGATTTTTAGCTTTTCCCTTTCTATGCTTGTGCGGATTTAAATCTGGGGATTATACTGCATGATGATTCAGGTTGGTTTAGGTGTTTTAGGTTGAGTGATTATACCTACTAGTTTATTAGATTTAGCTATTTTGCCATTTAAATTAGTTCTTCTTGGTTTATTTTCTCATGGATCACCTTTCTTCTTCTCTCACCCATACATTAATCTAGCTATAAACTTGGTCAGTTAGATAGTTCAGTTGTACTGCTTAGTCTCTCCCTCTTGTTCTCTTTTCTGATCTTTGCTTTCAGTGAACTAATCTTATACCACTTGCATGTTATCATATACTTCACTTTGTTGGCTAACATTAAATTTTCTCTTGTACTTGTGGCTTCCTTCCTGTTCTTTTAGGTAGGTCAACTCTCTTTAGCCATTAAATTCCAAGTTTTATCCTCTACCTAATACTAGTTTTATCCTCAATCTAATACTAGTTTTATCCTCAATCTTACACCAACTGATCATCAGCTAAGTCAGGGTAGTAAAACATCACTCAACTCTCTTTAGCCATTAAATTCCAAGTTTTATCCTCAATCTAATACTAGTTTAATGGGTGTCCAGTTAGGATTTTGCATGACGTGACTTATTTATGCTAGATTTAATAGTGATTGTTCTGGCTTATCTAACCTTTTAGCTTATATTTAATCTAGTGATGTATTAGGTCTAGGTTTCTTTCTTAGTTGATTGAGGAGAAGCTTTAGTGTATTAGTAGTTGTAATCTTAGCTCTGTTTAGAGTCAGTCTCTTAGTTCAGTTTTTCCCAGTTAGAGAGTTTTGTTGAGTTGGTGTTGGATTAGTGATAGTTCTAGCTTATAGTCTTTCACTCCTTTGTTATAGTTTAGACATATACTTTCTGTCAACTCATAGATTATATTTTGAGGTTCTATTGTTCTTAGCTGTTCTGAAGATCTTTTTATTACATGTTTGTTGATGATCTTAGGTAGATTAGTTGTTCTTGATGTACTTATTATTGTTAGTAGTTAAGTTTTACTGTTTATATTAGTAGATTTTTGTGATACTGTGTATATTAGTAGTTTTTTTGTTTGAACTTGTTTATATTAGTAGTGGGTAGTTATTAGTTTTAATAGTTATAGTTCTTTCCTTCCTCTTCCGTCTTCTATCCCCTAGGGTTGCCTTTAGATTAGGACTTCCGAGTCCTGGCCTCCCCTTTCTGTCCCTTTAGCCTCTGTCTTCTATACCCTGGGAGTGCCTTGAGACTGGGCCATTAGAATACTGACCTTTCTGCCTTATTACCCTTGGGTGTGCCTTTATACTGGGCTCTCTGAGGATAGGCATTCACTTACACTTAGAATGTCCAATAACAAGCCCAACATAGATAGCCCTTCTATATTAAGTTGGAACGTGAGGGGAGCCTCAACTTTCCTCACTAAGAAACACACCCTCAACCTTATTATGAAACACAAGCCGGACATCATTTTCCTTTCGGAAACCAAAAACAAATCACACAATATGAATAAACACATCCCTATCTCCGAAAACTACTCTAGTTACTTTGTAGATCCTATTAACAAGGCAGGAGGCCTCGCTATTTACTGGAATCACCATCTCAACCTCAAAGTTATATACTCAGACAACAACATTATTCAAGTTGAATTGAAGAATGCCAGCTGGCCCAATCCCATCATGATTACTGGTTTCTATGGGTCCCCTTACCAAAAGAACAAGTTCAAGCCTTGGAAAACACTCAGCCAGCTGAATCAAGACCAAGAGAACCCTTGGGTGATGATTGGAGACCTCAACTCTATTCTTGATCCCATAGAGAAGAATGGCGGATCTAAAGGATCCCACTCTAACATTCCTAAAATCTTAGAGATTATCAATAAATTAGGCTTATTAGATTTGGGATATCAAGGTAATCCTTACACCTGGAGTAATAAACAACTTGGAGAGAATTTTTTCAAGAGCGGTTGGATAGAGCATTGGCTAATCTTCCTTGGCTTAACCAATTTCACTCTTATGGAGTCACTCACTTGGAAGCAGTCGGATTAGACCATTTGCCCATTCTTCTTGACAACAAAGATCCTAGTCATACTACCCCTAAACCTTTCAAGTTTATCAGAACGTGGATGACCCACCCTGACTGCTTCAATTTCATTGCTGAAAACTGGAAGCATATTAAACATTATCAGAACTCCAACAATATTCAACAGGACCTTAGAAAGCTTAGCAAGAAGCTATCTAATTGGAATAAAAAGGTCTTCGGTAACATAGAAAATAATATCAATCAGATTACTAATAGCCTTCGAAATAGTATTTCTAAAGAGGAAGACCACAAACTCACTCTTGCCCTGGAGGAGCTCTACAACCAGCAAGAAAGTCTATGGAAGGAGAAATCCAGAAACAAGTTTATCACTTTAGGTGACAAGAATACCAAATATTTCCACTCTCAGGCTATTCAATGCAACAGGACCAACAAAATCAGTTCTATCAAAGATAAAAATGGAGACTGGCATGAAGATATGAAAGACATTCAAGATACGTTCACTTCTCATCTACTTGATAATAGTACGACGATCAATCTTGAAGAAGATTAGAATACGTTAAACCTTTTCACTCCCACTATCACACACAACCAGAACAGAGACCTTTTAGCTATTCCTGATAAGGAAGAAATCAATTGGGCCATACAAAGTCTCAAGAAAGAAGCTGCCCCGGGCCCAGACGGTTACCCTCCTTTCTTCTTCCAATCTAACTGGGAGACTGTCAATGCAGATATTTATGACCTGGTCCAGAATTTCTTCAAAACAGCCCACTTACCTCCTGAAATTAATCATACTCATATATGTCTGATCCCCAAAACCCCTATCCCTCAAACCCCGGCGGACTATCGGCCCATCAGTCTCCTGAACACTACTTACAAGATCATTACCAAGTTGTTGGCTGAACGTTTCAAACATACCTTAAACCCTATTATCTCTCCCTTTCAAGCAGCTTATGTCCCCGGTCGCCAGATAACAGACAACATCATTATGGGACAGGAAATTATCCACTCCTTCAAAAAGATGAAGGGTTCTGCTGGATATTTTGGTCTTAACTAGACATGTCTAAAGCGTTCGACAGAATAGAATGGAAATTTCTATTAGACATCATGAGGAAACTAGGATACGACGAGCATTGGATTAAGATGATCTATACTTGCATCTCTACTTCATCTATGTCAGTACTTATTAATGGTCGACCTGGTAAAGCTTTTTATCCGTCTAGAGGTATTCGGCAAGGTGACCCCCTTTCCCCGTTCCTTTTTACCTTGGCTATGGAAGGCCTTAGTCGTAAGTTGATGTTGAATAATACTCAAGATAGGTTTTTGGGCTTTCCTACTCATAATGCAGACTTTGAGATCTCCCACCTCCTTTTTGCGGACGATTGCATCATTTTTGGTAAAAACACTATAGACAACATCCACATCCTCAAGAAGATTCTTCAGGACTTTTGTGCTAGCTCGGGACAAATGATTAATTATGCTAAGTCCAACATCTTCTACTCTAAGAATTCACACCCCAAGTTCAAAAGACTGATCATGCGCACTCTGAATGTTAAATATGCCTCCGCATCGGAGAAATACCTGGGAGCCCAACTGTTCATCGGAGCACAGAAAACCACAGTATTCAAAGATATCCTGGAGCAGATCAAGAATAAGCTCAACAAGTGGAACCACTCGTTCCTATCCCAAGCTGGTCGCATTGTGGTCATATCAGCCATAGCGGCGGCCATACCCCGATACCAGATGCAGTGCTTTGCAATTCCTAAAGGAATAAGCAAGAACATCAAGGCCGTTCAACGGAACTTTTGGTGGGGTAGGTTGAAAGGTATTTGCACCAAAGCATGGTCTTATGTCTGCACTCCTAAAAAACTTGGAGGACTAGGGCTTCATATGCCAGATCTGGACAATATTGCTCTCCTCTCTAAGATGGCATGGCGTCTCAAGACTGAATCAGAAGCAATATGGGTCAAACTCCTTAAAGCCAAGTACTTCCCGCACTCCAACACCCCAGGCCCTGCTAAAGCTCATCACTCCTGGAATTGGAAGACGATCAGAAAGCACTACAGCCTTCTTGACGATCTATCAACTTGGGAAGTACAATCGGGTAACGACATTAACATCTGGACTGACAATTAGATTCCTGAAATCAATGGCACTATTCCGAAGAGTAATCAATCCGATCTTACCAAAGTATCTCAGCTTATCTCGAATAACACCTGGAATAATGAAGTGCTCAGAGCTAATTTTGACATTAACATTCAGAATCTGATAAAGACTATCCCGGTGAACAGCGAAGGTAATGACCAGCTCAAATAGAAGCTCACCAAATCGGGTAAATTCACGGTTGCTTCTATGTACCAGCACCTCAGCAATAATAACAGTAATCAAAACTCTAACAACCAGAACTAGAATTTCATCTGGTCTCTCCTGACTGTTCCGCGCATCAAAATGTTCATCTGGAAAATCTGCACCAAAGCTCTCCCAGTTAGGGAAAGAATCGGTAAATATATCGACAATAATAATATTTGTTCCAACTGCACTAGTATAGAATCTATTGAGCATGCTCTCTTACACTGCGCTTTGGCTAAAAACATATGGTTTAACTACAATATCATATCCGAAAATATTACGTCCATATCTGACTGGATCTTCTCATGGGAAAATCATAGTCATCTCTGCTACACCAGAGAAAATATTCACTTTGCGACCATTTTATGGATTTTATGGAAAGTGAGGTGTGACCACTGCTTCCAATATGAAATCAATGACCTTAGCAAAATTATCAGAATGATCGAAAACTTTCCAAAAATCAATATTAAACAGGAGAAAATCAAACATACTACTAGTGAGAAATGGCAACCCCCGCCCTAGAATTTTATTAAAGTGAATGTAGATGCATCGTTTGCTAATGTAACATCCAATGTGGGAATTAGCTTGATTGTTCACAATGCAGAATCAAAGTTCATAGAAGCGAATGTAAAATCCACTAGAGCCAGAAACAGTGAAGAAGGAGAGGCGATAGCAATCTTACTCGGCCTCGAATGGGCGAAAGCTAATCAACTTAAGAATATAATCGTAGAAAGTGACAATATCAATCTCATCAAACATCTCCACAATAAACATCACACGGTACACGGTACACGGGCAATCTTTAATCCACATCTGCAAAATTCGTGAAAGCAGAAAAGAATTCGAAGTGGTGAAATTCAAGTATACAAAAAGAGAACTCAATTCCAGTGCAGACAGATTAGCTAAATGGGCAAGGAAGAAAAACTCGAGCAAAATTTGGAAGAACGTACCTTGTATTTTAGTTAATAAATATTGTAATAACGCTGTTATTTAATATATGAAAGCTAGTTCGACAACAAAAAAAAAAGTGTTAGTTTCGTGGAGTCTAAATTAGTTGCCCACCTAAAAAAAAGGATTCAATTCCCCACGACATCAGTTATTCTTTTTTTGTTTCTTTTACCTGGAAATTCCTTTGTGCCCCTACACTTAGCTATAGTTTTGGCCATTTATATCTCTCTTTTGATCCGAATTTTCAAATTAGCTCATCTTTTATTTCTTTTTGTTTATTTGATTTTGATCCAGTTTTACTAAAATTACATTCCAGTTTCGTTCGAGCCATTTTTCTTCATATAATTTATTTTTTTTAATATTGACTACAATGGTCATTACAAAGGCATTGATACATCGAAATGATGTGATAAGCATGATAGATGCCGCATTACTACTGGCGTAAATTCCGACAAAATTAATGACCTAAAGTCCGGAAAAATTAAATGTTCTAAAGCCCACAAAAACTACTTTTTTCTAAAGTTAATATGCTCTCTCTCTCTCCTAAC
>BEHA01044947.1:627033-640274 GCA_002897215.1 Eschscholzia californica subsp. californica | reverse complement strand
CGGAAAAATTAAATGTTCTAAAGCCCAAAAAAACTACTTTTTCTAAAGTTAATATGCTCTCTCTCTCTCCTAACTTCTTTAAGTACGTGAGTTGTATTTATATATTTTCGAGAGATAAATGTCTCTTATTCTTTTGACATAAAATTTACATATATAATTTTATATGATTCAACTGTGTATAAATCAGTTGTTTACATTGAAATTAAAGTCGACGTGATTCACAAGTTAGCGGTAATCCTGTTGGTTGAGAATGTCACTATAAATTGTCGAAAACACTTCGTTTAAATGTCACATCAAGACTTTCAACATTCTACAATTATTTGTTATAACTAAAAGAACCTTGTTTATCAACCACTTACTCTCAACCCAATCGAAGATATTGGAGATAATAGCTGACACGGAGCCCTGCTTTCTATGGGTTGCGGTCATGTTAATCCAAACAAGACCATCAATCATAGGCTCATTTACAATGCTTAAGATTATGTAAATTTTCTTTGTTCCTTTAATTACACTGCCAAACAAATCCAAACGATTATAATGTCTTACTGTTGCAATGGTTCAAACTCGTCTTCGGATCTCAACTACCCATCTTCCACTGCCTTCTTTAATGTGAACGACTCACCTTTTCATACTGAACTTGTACAAGAATCTCACAGAAAGATGACTAATGTCAGGGATGGAATGTTCAACTTATACAGCTAAATTGACATCCATGAACGGATTTTAGGTAACTGTGATTCCAGACACACTAGTTTTCAAGGAGAAGCTTGAAAAGAATTTTTTTTTTTAGTTTGTAAGATTTCTTACAAGCTCTGAATTTTATTTTCAATCACTAAACTTTTAGTTTACATGAATTATTTATAAGGAAGAGAAAAGAGATTCTGTTATGAAAACAGAATTAGTTATAACTAATTATGTTTTCATAACAGAGTTAGTTGTACTAACAACAATTTATTAACTACTAATAATATTTCAGGTTTATGGAGGCTGCCTTTAGAGAAGTTGAAGATAGAATTTGACTGGAGTTGAAGGACCGGGCTTTGACTGGATTGACTGGGTCAACACAGACTTGTTGACTAGGTTAAGTAAAATGAGTTTAGAAGACCTAACTCATTTCCCTTCTTACGAAACCCTAGCCGTCTGCTCTTCATTGTTCTTCATTCGCAAACCCTAGTTCTTTCGCAAACCCTAGTTATCTTTAATATACTACTGTTAATAGCCCCCCTCAAACCAATGGTTAAGAAGAAAGATGAACCATTAGTTTGATTCGAAGAGTTGTAAAGATTTCCAAAGATAAACCCTTCGTAAAGATGTCTGCAAGTTGATCCTTGGTGGAAACATACTCCACAACAATCGTACCATTTGTAACCAGATCTCGAACATAGTGATAGTCGACCTCGATGTGCTTCGTTCTGGCATGGAAGATGGGGTTAGAGGCGAGGTATTTCGCACTGATGTTATCACAGAACACACGAAAAGGTTTCGTGAGAGCAAAACGAAGTTCATCCATGAGGTAAGAAACCCAAACTAACTCAGTAGCAGTTGTAGAAAGAGATTTATACTCGGCTTCAGTAGAAGACTTAGCTACTGTAGCCTGTTTCTTAGAACTCCATGAAACCAGACTGGATCCGAGAAAGACACAAAAACCTCCAGTAGATTTTCTCGAATCTAGACACCCTGCCCAATCCGAGTCTGTGTAAGCTGTGAGAGATGATAAATCTCCTTTAGATATTTGAATTCCAGAACCCATTGATCCTTTTAAGTATCTCAATATCTTTTTGACAATGACCATGTGTTTGTCTGTTGGCTTGTGCATGAATTGGGGTGTGTAATTTACTGCAAAGGAGATATCTGGTCTTGTTAATGTGAGGTATTGGAGAGCTCCTACAAGGCTCCTGTATTCTGAAGGGTTGGAAAGCTCAACGCCATCTGTAACGGAAAGTTTCTGTCCACTTGAAACAGGCAATTTAGAAGGTTTGGAATCCAATAGAGATGCTTTCTGAAGTAACTGCAAGGTATATTTCTTCTGGGTTAATAAAATGCTTGATTTTGATATATCATGAGAGACCTCAATACCCAAGAAATATGATAAAGCTCCTAAGTCTTTCATCTTGAAAGCTTTACTGAGATCCTTGACAAGCTTATTGATCAGTGATGTAGAATTGCCTGTATGTATAATGTCATCTACATAAAGTAGAAGAACCATCATGTCTGAATTAGCATGAAACACAAACATGGAATGATCTGTTTTACTTTTCTGAAATCCGTACTGACATAGAAAGTTGGCAAATCTATTGAACCAAGCCCTTGGTGCTTGTTTAAGTCCATACAAGGCCTTGTGTAGATGACAGACATAGTCTTCCTTTCCTGGTTCAATAAACCCTTGAGGTTGAACAATAAACACATCCTCCTCTAGAACTCCATGAAGGAAGGCATTTGACACATCCAATTGTTTGATGTTCCATGATTTAGTAACAAAAATAGTAGGAATAAGTCTGATTGTAGTTGCCTTAACAACATGACTAAAAGTCTCTGCAAAATCAACACCCTCTTGTTGATGAAATCATTTTGCTACTAACCTAGCCTTGTACCTTTCAATAGAACCATCACTCTTTTGTTTCAACTTATAGACCCATTTGCAGCCTAAGATATTCATAGATTTGTTAAATGGAACAAGAGACCAAGTGTGGTTTTGTTGTAGAGCTAGAAACTCATCATTCATTGTCTGACACCATTCTACTTGCTTGGCTGCTTCCTTATAGGAAGTGGGTTATGTTGGTAACTTTAGAATGGTTAGATAGGCTACATTTAAAGTGTGGGGTGAGGAGAAATGAGCCACAAAGTCAGTAGGCAACTGTTTAGACTTGATAATGCCATTTTTCCTTCTTGTAATCATTTGTTCAGTAGGAAGTTGCCCTTGTGAGATAGTTGGTGGACTAACTAAGCAGTTAGGTGTCCCTATCTCAGAGGTAGGTAGCTGAGATGACCCAGAATTAGCTGGTGAGCTAGTATGTAGGCTAGATGAACCTAATTCAGGGTTTGAGGGCTGATGAGTGATAAGAGGATGGAAAGGTAGTGAAATAAATGGCTGAGAACTCTGACCACCACCAGATTGTTGCTTACAGATGTCGGTATATGGAAGATTACCCTCATCAAAAGTAACATGTCTGGAAATATAAAGTCTTTTAGAGACATGATCATAACACCTGTAGCCCTTGTGTTCATTGTTGTAGCCTAAAAACACACACAGAATACTCTTTGGACTTAACTTGTCCTTCCTCAAATCTCCTAAATGAGGATAGCAAGCACATCCAAATATCCTAAGAGTAGAATAATCAGGTGACATATGAAACAATACTTCAAAAGGAGATAATCCATGGAGTATAGTTGTGGGTAGTCTGTTAATGATGTAGACAGCAGTATTAAATGCATCAAACCATAAGTATTTTGGTAAAGAACAGTGAAATGATAGAGTGTTACCCAATTTTGTGATATGTCTGTGTTTTCTTTCTGCCTTCCCATTCTGTTGAGGAGTATATGGGCAGGAACTTCTGAATATAATACCATTTGAGTCCAAATATTTCCTGAAATCTCCCTTTTGTAACTCAGGAGCACCATCAGATTGAAAATAGACTATTTTTACCTTAAGTAGATTTTCATTTGTTGTTTTAAAGTGAGTAAAGCACTTTAAGCTATCAGACCTCACTTTCATAGCATAAATCCAGCTGAATCTACTAAAATCATCTAGGAACAATATGTAGTACCTTGCCCCATTTAATGTGGTGACAGGGGTTGGTCCCCAAATGTCACAATGAATCAAGTGAAGAGGAGTGTTGGTGGTGCTACTAGATGATGCAAATGGTAAGCACTTACTTTTACCCAATGCACAAGAATTACAAAATGAGTGTGGGCTTGTAGTAGAAAGTAATTTTTTGTTATCTTTATTGAGCTGTCTTATCACATCAGCATGTGTATGACCAAGTCTAGCATGCCAAGTATCATATGAACATGCAGTTTGACTGAGATTTGCAACTTCATGCTTGTTATGAGAAATATTTTGATGAACCTCTATAGGATATAAGTTGTTTTTTACTGGTCCTTCTACTAGAATTTGTTTGGACCAGATGTCTATAATACTATACCCCCATGGCATAAACTCTACTGAGACAGAGTTATCTTTAGTGAGCTTAGAAATTGAAAGTAGATTCCTTTTGAGACGAGGAACACAAAAAACTTTGTTGAGATCAAAAACACAAGTTGAGGTAGAAAGTTTTGATGTACCTGTACTTTCAATTGGCAAAAAAATTTCCACTGCCAACCATGACAGCTTCTGTCCCTTTGTATGCCTGAGGTGAGATAATGTTAGCTGCAGCATGACTCATATGACTACTAGCTCCTGTGTCAGCTAACCAAGCTTGATCTTTTTCAGATGATGAAGGAGATTGAGTACTTGTAGTGTAACAAGTTTCATATTCACCCTCAGTTGGAATATCTTCACACTCAAGGAAAATATCCTCATTTTCATAAGATAGTATAGCAGTGTGACATTCTTGATATACTTCTTCATCATCACTTTGATCATAACTGTACTTATCCACTTTGTACTCATTTGTATAAACCATGGCATTGTTACATTCCAATAATGATTCTTCTGCATATGGGTATGACTTAGATTCTAAATGTTGATCAGGAGAACTAGAATCTAAAATTTCAGGTTGTTCTTTTGTATGATAACCAGAATGAGGCTTTATATTGTTGGGTTTGTATCTGAAATAACAAACACCAGCAGAATGACCCCATCTCTTACAAATTCCACAAGGAATTGAGGAGAAATCAAAGTCCTCAGCTCTCTGACTCTTGTGTTGAGTGTTGACAGGAGCAGGAACATCTTTCTTGTAACTGGAAGCCATATTTCTATAGTATGAAGGTGAAGGTTTGGTTCTTGAAACTTGTTTCTGATTTGATTTGTTTATATAATAAGCTTCATGAAAATAATCCTTGCTAGATAACCACTGTTTATGTTGAGTGAGCCTAGACTTAAGTTGAGCTAGTGATAAAAGCTCATTATGTGCTCTAAGAGCAGTAGTGAATTGATCATAATCTGATGAAAGGCCATTTAAAGCAATTCGAACTAACTCTGAATCAGAAACTCTATCATGAACAGTCATTAAAGAGTCTGAAATATGTTTAATTTCTCTTAAGTATTCAACTATTGATGCATCTCCTTTCTTGACAGTTTGTAATTTTCTTCTTAGTTGATCTTTCTTAGACTCTAATCCTTCATTATTTGTTAGATCTAGGTATTCCCAAATTTCTTTTGCAGATTGTAAACCATATATATCATAATAGATTGATTTGGATAGAGTACTTTTCAAAAAAGACATTACAAAACTTTCTTTTGATCTCCAAATCTGGAAATCTGGGTTAACTTGTTCAATTCCTTGAATGAACTTTAATTGAGGTGGTTCTTCAAATGAACCATTCACAAAACCTATGAGATCATAAGTTTTTAACATAGTTTCTACTTGGTCACGCCACATGAGATAGTTAGAATCATCTAATTTCTCAGTTATGAAGCTAGTTACAGCAGAAATAGGACGTAAAGTACCTTGAGTTGCGGAAGCCATTGATGAAAGTTTGGAGCTTTGGCCGAAAAAACAGTAATTAACTTGATATCTTGAACTGAATAATAATGGTTTTATCTTATTTTAATGATTTTAATCTTCTTCTTCTTCTTCTTCTTCTTCTTGTTTGAATGTTTGATTTTACGAGATGTTAAATGGCGATTATTCTTGAGCTTGATGGAAACCCTAGTTAGGATCTAACACTGAGACTGATACCATGTAAGATTTCTTACAAGCTCTGAATTTTATTTTCAATCACTAAACTTGTTACATGAATTATTTATAAGGAAGAGAAAAGAGATTCTGTTATGAAAACAGAATTAGTTATAACTAATTATGTTTTCATAACAGAGTTAATTGTACTAACAACAATTTATTAACTACTAATAATATTTCAGGTTTATGGAGGCTGCCTTTAGAGAAGTTGAAGATAGACTTTGACTGGAGTTGAAGGACCGGGCTTTGACTGGATTGACTGGGTCAACACAGACTTGTTGACTAGGTTAAGTAAAATGAGTTTAGAAGACCTAACTCATTTCCCTTCTTACGAATCCCTAGCCGTCTGCTCTTCATTGTTCTTCATTCGCAAACCCTAGTTCTTCATTGTTCTTCCTTCGCAAACCCCTAGTTATCTTTAATATACTACTGTTAATAGAGTTGCTACTGAAGGACCATAGTTGATCAAACAAAAAAGTAGTTCATGGGTCACTTAGCTGGGTCGGGAGTGTTACGTGCACAAAGGATTTTGATAAAATTCTTGACTTCGTGATTCAATTTCCCTACAAGACAAAATATTTCAAATTTTGACTACGATCTGGACCGATATTTTCTCTGATTAACTCAACAACAACAAGTATGCAATTATTTAAGGTCGATATGCCAATATGTACGAATAATGATATCCACAAAAACTACCTGACCAAAAGAATCTTAAATATATGATTGTAGCTCACAAACTTAATTTTGTTGGAATTTCATATCATGGAACTGGAAATCTCAGTGATTCTAGTCATAAATGGTCATAATCGGGTATTTCTCGAATTATAATTTTTTTTGCTTAAAATCTGATAATATGATCTTACGAATCTACAATTTATTAATGATGTTATGCCAAATACCTGTATAAATAATGGCATCCATCAACATTTGAGATTCCATCATTTCATACTAGAAAAACAGGTTCCAATCAAAAAATGTCTTCTTTCAGTTGTGTTAGCCTCCCTGACTGTGAAGGTACATACATATTCTCTCTGTTCCTCTCTCTCTATGTAATACATATATGTCTATATTCATAAGTGAATGTCAACAAAATGAAATATGATTTTGCAGGAAAGTTACATTGGCCAGAGCTGGTAGGGAAGAAACAAGATTATGCAATAGCTGCAATTCGTAAAGACCATCCAAATATATTTGTGTTGGTATTGGGACCTGGAAGGGTTGGAGATCCAACTTACTGTTGCAACCGCGTCCAACTGGTGGTTGATGCAGCTGGAATTGTTGTTCTCGTCCCAAATATTGGATGAGCTAACCTTGTAATTCGCTTCTACTTTTATTAAGTATAAAATAAATAATTTTCTCAAAGATAAAAAGTAAGTGATGGAGATGAACTAATCATGTGAATTAGACAAATTCACTGCGCATGAGATAATTTTTCTTATAGGACTAGTTTGTCTTTTGTTGAACTTGAGATTCACATGCTTATTTAATAAAAGAATATATCTAGTCATCTTTTTTCTAAAGGGATCTGCAATATCATTAAACATCGCTAAAGTTACATATGAGATTGTTGCAGCTGAAAGAGACTTGCTTGAACAACCATGATCTAGATGTTTTATGCGTTCTCGACCACTTAGCAAGTTTGTCTGCTTTTATATTAACAGAACAATTAACACACATAAACTTTACATTAACAAAAGTAGTAGTAAGACTCTTAATATTATCCAAAACATGAACCGCTGTCCAGTGTAAGTGATGTGTTCTTCCATCCTTTTGGTTCAACATGCTAATAACATTCTTGGAGTCTCCACAAGAAAAGCACCCTTCGCTGTCCCTTATCGATGGCCCATCGAACTGCCCACAATAGTGACATCGACTCTCCTTTGTCTATTAATCGACATCGGATGGCCTTTGATTCTCCGGCAATGCTTTTACCTGTATTATCAAATACAACGAAGACAATTCCAGCATCTTCAATAGTCCGTTTAAAAGATGCATCAAACTTTATACATATATCGAACAACTGATATTCCGAAGGATGTGAATTCAAAGTTGAACTATCTATAGGTTTTTTTATCATTTGTGCTATCATCCATTTGGCTTGGTTGAGAACTCTTTCAATTGAGGGGTTAGTATTTTGAAATACCTTTGACCATCTTTCCTTCCAACAATACCATATGGCAATCATTAATTTCGACGTGAGAGATATATAAGTTGGTGAAACATCGCTTTTTATCACTCCTAGCTGCGAAATCCAGTCTTCGAAAGAGCTTCCTTCCATTCTATATGTATGAAGCCCATTGCTTATCTCATATATGATACCTCTAGTAAAAGTGCATCCTAATACAAAATGTCGCCATGTTTCGTTCGTTTCATTGCACAAATGGCATAATATAGATGGCAAATTCATAAAAGGACTCAAAATATCATAAAACGGGATGATTTAAGACTTAATTTCTACATAACAATGTTAATTCTAGGGGTTACCTCAAGTTTCCATAAATCATTCCAATAATTTTTATCGTTAAGTTCGACTGTTTGGTAACAAGTGAGGTGTTTGTAAAGTGATGAAACCGAAAAAGTGTCATTTTGTGTGAGATTCCATTTAAGTGAATCATGTGTGTGTTGACCGTTCAGAGGGATAGAAAGGATTGAATCACAAGTATGCTCATCAAACAATTCATGCAACAATTCTACGTTCCGATGATTTTGATCATTCCTAAGTTGATCGACGTAATAAAATGAGTATGCTCAGGAACTACATTCAAAGCTAACTTTCCTGCAATCCAATTATCATGCCAAATATGAATGTGACTACCGTCTCCCACTTCCTACATAGACAAGTCTTTGACTAGAGGAATGCACCTATGAATACCTTTCCAGAGCCAGGATGAGTTGGTCACTCTAGCTCTTTGAATTGTAGTTGTAGGGTAATATTTATGCTTGACAAAATTACACCAGAGAGACTCGGTATTGTGTTTGAAGCCTCCAAACTATCTTTGAAATCAAAGCAGTATTAAAATGAGTCAAGTTTTTGAAGCCTAATCCTCCTAGACTTTTTGGTTTCTCTAAGGTCGACCACACCTTAAGATGAAGAGTTTTTTTGTTAACCTTTTTGCCCCACCAGAAATCTCTTTGTAGAGATACAATGTTATTCTTAATCTTTTTAGGGATATCGAATATTGACATCTGGTAAATCAGAGCAGCAGTAATAGTTGAATTAATTAATTCAACTTTTCCTGCCTGAGAAAGTAGCAGACTTTTCCATTTGCTGAGTTTATGGCCTATGGCGTCCACTATGAAAGAGAAGCCCTTTATCTTTGATTTGGCCAAAAAAAGACTAGAGCCCAGGTTTTTTCCGTCTCAGTCATTCGTTTGACATTGAGAATGTTTGAAATGATTTTACTGTGTCTATGATGAGCATTAGCACTGAAAAAAACACTAGACTTTTGAAAATTAAGCATCTGACCTGAAGCATTTCCAAAATTTCTAAGCATCATGTAATAATACCATCAACATGAGCTTTGTCCAAAAGTCTGCTAAGGGCCTCCGTACAAATAATGAAGAGATACGGAGAAAGCGGGTCTCCTTGTCTAAGACCCCTAGTCGGTTTAAAGTAGGGTTCTGGAGTACCATTCAATAATATAGACAGACTGGATCTTGAAATGCATTGGTGTATTAATTTACAAAAGTCTGAGAACCCCATATTAGATAATATGTCAAGAAGGAAATTCCATTCTAACCTATCAAAGGCCTTTGACATGTTAAGTTTTAGGCCATATATTTGTGTTTTCCTTTCTTAGCATGCATTGAATGAACGATCTCCTGAGCAATGACGATATTATCAGAAATATGTCGTTTGGGAACAAAGGCTGACTGATACGGAGAAATGCACAATTCCAACAAGTTCTTCAGTCTATTTGCTAATATCTTTGATATAATTTTGTACGTGGTATTGCAAAGTCCAATTGGCCTATAGTCTGAAGGCGTTTGTGGTATTTTGGTCTTGGGTATCAAATCTAAAAATGTATCATTTATCATGGGGTGCATAGTCTATGTGATAAAAAAAAAAAAAATTGTACCATATTATTCATGTCCGGACCCACAATATCCCAAGCATTTTGAAAAAAAAGTGGGTGAATACCCGTCGTGTCCGGGAGCTTTGTCCGCTTTCAAAGAGAAAATAGTATCATAAATTTCCTCCACGGTAGGGATTGCAACTAAAGTTTCATTTTCATATTAGAAATAACAGGGAAAAACATACCAGTTGTATTCACGTCTGAGCTCGCAGTAGTGGACATGGCTATCTGAGCAAAGTGAGACTTAAGCATATGAGCTATACTATCATGAGACGTCAGCCAAGCAGCATCTTATCCTTAAGTGCTTTTATATGGTTGGTTCTTTTACGAGCCGAAGCCACCGCATGAAAAAATTTGGTGTTTTGATCTTCTAGTGTCACATGTTGTTCCCTAGACTTGGTCTTCCAATATTCCTCTTTGGCTTTGTAAAGTTTGTCTCACTGAGTTATCAAGTTTTGCCTCAAATAATGAGTGGTTGTAGTTTCGATGGCCTTTGAAGTGTTATCTATTTGTGTGTTCAAGTTATTGTAGTAATACTTATGCCAATAAGTCAGATCAGTTTGCAGACGCAATAATTTAGTTTGGACAATATTTGGCTGGCTATCTCTAATGCCTTGACCCCAACTATTTTCAATTGTGATCAAGAAATTTGGATCATCCAGCCAGCCTCTGAAAAATTTAAAGGTCCCTCTACGCCTATTTTTGTGAGGATCAGTCGATAAAAGAACGGGAGAGTGATCGGATCCTATCTTTTCTAAGTAACTCAATTGGGAATTAGGGAATATGTCAAGCCAATTTTGATTTAGAAGAGCTCTATCCAGTTTCTCTAAGATACTACCGATCCCAGTTCGGCCATTAGTCCAAGTGTAAGTGGTTCTGTTAGAGTATATGATTGAGTGTAAATGAGGTGTTAACTAATAGAGAAAGTATAAGCTGAGTGGTGCTTCTAGAAGAATAACTAATTCTATTAAGAGGTTAGTTAAGAAGTCTGTTAAGAAACAAATGTTAGTTAAGAAGTTTGTCAAAGTTAGTTTCTATCTTACTCAAGCTATAAAAAGGCTTATTACTTGTAATCATAGTTAATTCAAGATAAATAAAAGTTAGAGTTTCATCTTCTTCTAACATGGTATAAGAGCTAGGGTTTTTTTTCCTTTCTCTCTCTACTGTGAATCTTCTTACGAAACCTAATCTCGATCATTAATGGCGTTTCCTTCTTCGTCAGCTTCTTCCTCCTCGATTGTTCCGATAGTTGGTTCTTCAATTCCTCATTTGTCAAACTATGTGTCTGAAAAGCTTGATAGTTCAAACTATCTAATTTGGAAGAATCAGTTTGAAACAATTCTAATTGGATCTGATTTATTTGGTTATGTTGATGGTTCAATCATCATGCCCTCACCAACTATCAATGAAGGAGGACGAAAAATTACGAATCCGGAGTTCTTAATTTGGAGGAAAAACGATCATTATGTTCAATCTTGTCTCAAATCAACATTCACTCGTTCAATTTCATCTGATATATTAGGTTTATCAACTGCTGCTGAAATATGGAACTTTCTCTCTCTAAACTTCGTTGAAGAACATGAATCTAAGATCACAACACTTCGATATCAGATTCAAAATATCAAGAAAGGTGATTCTTCTATCACTGATTATCTTCGTCGAATTAAATCCTTGGCTGATGCTCTTTCTGCTGTCAACGAGAAAGTTCCTGATAAGGAATTATGTCGAATAGCTCTTCAAGGTCTTGGTAAGGAATATAATCACTTTGTTATTACTATGCATAATCGAGATTCTAAACAAACTTTTGCTGATCTTCGAACTCGGTTAATTCATCATGAAGAATGGTTGAGCTTACAAGATAGTGATGAATCTAATGTTGTTTACTTTGCTAAGAAAGAGCAGCTTTCCACTCCACAAAAATCAGATTATCAAATGAAGAACTTTAACTCTTCACAAACGAGACAACCAAGACCTAATACTCAAAATCAACAAATTCGATCTAATCTAGCAGGTGAGCGAGCTACTGATTATGATTTCACTGCAATTCCTTGTGGAATTTGTAGAAGATGGGGTCATCCAGCATATAGATGTCGTTTCCGCTATGCACCTTCTGATGAACACTTCAGAGTTCCCAATTCTTTACCTAATTCCAATTTTAGTGCTCAAAATCACTATTATCAAGGTTCTATTCCTTCTAATTACAACAATCAACAAAGTAATCAACAAAGCAATCAACAAAGCAATCAACAAAGCAATTCACAAAGCATTCCCCAAAGTTTCAATTCCAATTACAACAATTTCAAAAGAAATAATTACAAGAAGTTTAACAACTATTCAAATCCACAAAAGCACAACTTTGCTGGTCTTCATCTCTATGAAGAAGGAGATAGCTTAAATCAGGTACAATCTGACTTTTCTCATTTTAATAATTCTGATGGAGAAGCATATGAATCCTTCTTTGGCACTTCACCAGAAGACTTTGAGTCATCTGAAGCTCATATGGCTATTCTAGTATCAAATGATCAAGAGTCAGTCCATATTGAATCTGAGCCCACAGTTTGGCTAGCTGACACAGGGGCATCAAGCCATATGACTCATGATAACTCCACTATGAAACATACAAGGGATTATAAGGGTTCTGACTCGGTTATGGTTGGAAGTGGAATGTGTATTCCTATTAAGAGTATTGGTGATGCTGATCTTATCACATCTTCTCATAACTTCCAACTCAAAGATGTGCTTTTAGTTCCCCATATTCAGAGAAATTTACTTTCTATCTCGAAATTCACTAAAGATAATCAATGTCTAGTGCAATTCTCTCCTTGGGGTTACCAAGTGAAAGATTTATGGTCTGATAAAGTTCTAAATGAGGGACAAATGGTAAATAATTTGTATCCTATCACCTTTCAAGTTGAAAAGGGATTCTCACAGCAAGCCTATTCTTCTATTCTAGCTGCATCTTCCTCAACTTGGCACAAAAGGTTAGGACATCCTTCTGAGTCTATTTTACATCTTTTACATAGAAATAAACTTATTACAGTTGCTCACAAAGACTCTGAAGGACCATGTCACTTTTGTAGACTAGCTAAAAGTAAGTCCTTGCCATTTTCTACTTCTGATAGCCATTCACCTTTTCCTTTATATCTCATACATTGTGACATATGGGGACCCTCTCCTATATCTTCTAAAGAAGGTTATAGGTATTATATTCTGTTTTTAGATGACTATAGCAGACATGTTTGGCTGTTTCCTTTGAAAGTAAGATCAGATAGCATTCTCTATTTCAGAAAGTTTAAACAACTTAGTGAAAATTTGTTTTCCT
>BEHA01044947.1:580005-614670 GCA_002897215.1 Eschscholzia californica subsp. californica | reverse complement strand
AGACGGCAGGTTGTAAGGGATCAACCTGTCTCATGTGCTTGGAGTTGAGATGTTTCACTACAATGTCATTGAATTTGGTATCTCCAAATCTTAAGCTTACATTGTTTGATGTTGCAGCTCCTTGTGTACATGTTGTTTCTATTACAATAGTATAAGTGCAATTCTCCTGCAGTTAATGCAGTAAAAATTCACATTAAACCTTACGTAATGTTTGTTTTTATCTGACTTATGGTCTGAATTGACTGCAAGGGTAATTTCATTTGATTTTTGGATGCATTTGAGTCAGACAATTCAGGTTCAGACAAATCATATTCGTACGATTAGAAAAAAGAACACATTATATGAGTATTTAATTCTTTCACTGATTTTCTTACCTGTGTTGCTGAAATTGATGGGAGGCCATTAGCTTCTTCCATGCCAATAGAGAAACCAGAAATTAAGAGAACAAAGAAAACACAAAAGATTGTTTGCCATCTCTTCTCCATCTTCAATTTAAGTTACAAAAAAAGATGAAAAAACTCTTTGATTTCTTAAGTTGATATGACACTTGAGTTTTATAGGGAGGTTTAAATCAACTGTGCGTTGTTACTTGTCAGGTTGAAAAAGTAAAGATTCCACACTTTACTCTATTATTTTAGAGTAAAAATCATGTAACCCTAGTTTGGATTAAAGGTGAAGGTTCTTTATCTTTCTATAGCTTTACCCTTTATTTACTAAGGTATTAATTCTTTGATTATTATTTGGTAATTAGTATCTAGGTGTTAATCTTTAACAATAATCACTTCGTTTATTGATTAAGGATAGACCTTTAGGAGAAGTTTAGGTATTTCATCAATATAAAAGAAGAAGAAGAAGATTAGGTTTAGTAATTATTGTTGTGCCTATAAACTTTGAACAACTGTTTCATAGCTAGTGAGGCCAATATATGAAAAGGAAATAGCTATAAGCCCCTCAGTATTTAAGCCCACCAAATACAAAATTTCCCTCCTAAGAAGTTTTAGCATGTTATTCTCTTGGTTGTTGTGGTTACCAATTTATTTTCAGCATCTAGGTCTCGAGCTAGAGACACATATAATGTATTACCTTTTAAAAAACCCATCCTGTCATTTGGAAAGCGGGTTCGCACAATCTATAACTACAAAAGAAGTTCAGTGGCGGTTTTGTTCGAGTCAAATAATGGTCAACCTTAACTAATTAAAACGTCAACTGATTGACTTGGGCGACACATGTGAGATTCCTGAATATGCACGAGAGAAATTTTGACTAAACCAACGGAGATGTGGACCAACTCTGCCACTTCGACCAATCAATTCAATAAAGTGTGACAAAAAAAATAGAGATCAAGAGAGAGTCTGTAACTCTGTAAGTGCAAGGGAGGAGAGTTGTAACGGATGAGTGCACTCGTCTTTATGAAAGGTAACTCAAGAAAGTTGTAACTTCATATTTATAAAGCATTAGTTTGGTGCGGCTGAAAGATGATGTAGTACTTGCTCTGAACTTCTATAATATTTTGTGTCATCATTCTTAATTTGTTTCGTGACCATGGTTGTATTTATTCACCATTGCATCCTAAGATCCTCGTATGTCAATTTTCAGGATTAGATAAAAAAAATTAAGTAGACTGATCACCTAATAAGACTGGCTTATTTTCTTAGTCAAGGATCACCTAGTAAGACTGATCCTCGTATTTCAGGATTTGCTTGAATCTTAATATACACCCCAATTTCTACCCATTCGGTTTCTCGAGTGAGTTCCCTAATCAGATTTTTAGTACCTTAGATCATTCTTCTCCGCTTCTTCGATTTTGCTTGGTTCTTCTTGGATTGATGAATCTTCAACATTGTTTCGAAAATGAGTAGTACCCACGGAACCCATAGAAGTTGAACTTGTTATTGAGCTAATTGATGATCAGGATTTGATAAACCACACTCTGAGTCATTGTTTGATTTTTTTTTTGTTGAAGGGAGTCATTGTTTGATATGCTTCTTGAAGTTGATAAATCTGAGTTCTGTTCTTTGGGTTCATTCAGATCTGAATCATTTGTGGATGAACTCTTATCTTGTAGTAAAGGTGATGAAAGTTTAAAAAAATTCCATCTTTGTGGATGAACTCTTATTTTGTTATGTTCAATCTTTCAAGTGTTAATCTGTGTTTCACTGATTGCATCCTTTTCACTCAACAACTTTATTAAAAAACGATCACCTTGATAATCTCAGGGAAGTGGTTCAAACATTTCGACACGAGACTCTTTGGACTTGACTGAGAAGTTGGGAACCAAAGCTCCCCGAGGAACCTATCGTCTTCCATCCTAAATAAGCTTCTTTGTTTACAAGTGATCTCCCTTTGAAACTATGTTAGTCGGTAAGGACTGAGAAGATCGCCAAACCCACAAGAGTTAATCTCTTTTCCATTTGTGTCAACGATCCTGGATTGGAGTGGTTACCAAGTTGGTTTCCACCCTTGAGGTCCTGGGTTCGAGACACGGAGTCATACTCCTTAAGTAAGCTGACAATTACAAAAATAAAATAAAAATAGATTCATTTGTTATCTCAAATTTGCACCCAACACAACTACCAGCTATACTTGAATCATTGTCATTCGCGAAATTTTCAAATTCTAAACCTCATTAAATTCAATATGACCTCAATTAGCAAATCAAATACAAATGTAGCTGCAAAAATGTAAAAAATACACCAATAACTTCAACTCTCCTCCTCCTCCACACTTTGTGTCTCTTCAGAAGTAAAAAAGGAAACTGAAATCAATAACATCATCATAATCAATAGGACTAGTACTAGTAGTATGTCTACTCTCATCATCTTGTGCTACCAATTCGGAAAGGCGACTCGTTAATGGCTGTGTCTCATGATTATAATATTGTTCACAACCCAAATAATTGCAAGTCGAAATCAATGAGTTTCTTCCTTCCCAAGATGAAGAATCCTGAGGAGTCGATCCATGAAGTATCGATGATAAATCTCCACAATCAGTAGCATTCCCATACATTGAGTATCGAGCCGTATCCGGATCACCACCACCATATCCGGATGAAGGAACAAAAGTAGAAACGTGAGGAGTCGATCCGTAAACTATCAATGATAAGTCTCCACAATCAGTAGCATTCCCATGCATTGGGTATCCAGCAGTAGTATCCGGATCACCACCACCACCATATCTTGATGATAATACTAAATGGGTTTGATTAATCTTCTGTTTTTTTCCATTAAACAATTCCAATTCCTTGTCTAATCTTGCTTTTTCCCACTTAGGTTTCAACATAACTTCAAATTGTGTCAAAGACTGAAAGAGTGATATTTATAAGTAACAAAGGCCGGAAACAAAGAGTGAGAAACTCCCCAGGCGGTTAATCAGTAGACTGAGAATTGTGAGTGATTTAAGTACTACTTATTAGGAGTAACAAACACTCACGCGGTTAATTACTAATTATTTTAGAAACTTCTTAAACTCTCACTGATCAGACAAATGTTTCTAACTTTGCAACTACTTACTACTACTACTAAACACAACAACCAATTAAACAAACATCCTACCCTATTAAATTTCTATTTTTGAACTCGATCGTTTCCAATAAAAGATCTTTTTATACACTTGGCACTTGGGTAAGTGGCTACTACCCAAGTGAGAAGTGCCATGGTAATAATAAGGTTTAATGTAGAAATAGTAATAAAGGATTTGGAACCTTCTTAAATATTTCTAATTAATGATGAAGAAGAAAGTTGAAACAATTATTAATCAAACTCAAGATGATGATAATTCTAAGCTCTTACTCCCTGTTTCTCGAGATGATTATGGGTTTATCAAGACATTAACAACAAAGGAGTCATTAAAAGAATTTAAAGATTTATTGGAATCTAAATTGCAGATATTGAAAGAGAGGAAACTGGAATTGTCTAAAGAGAAGGCCAAGGACTTGTTGACCTGATGAACCAAGTTGACGGTCTATCACCACCACCATACATGGATGATACTAAATGGGTTTGATCATAATCCTCTCACAAACCCAAGAAGTTCACCATCAATCTTAGGTTTTCTTCTATTTACACAAATATTCCAATTTCTTCTCTTCTAGTTTTCTGCAACTTAGAGTCCAATAAACCATTAAATTCTCTCAATGACCCCATTGTAGTTATGTCTTGGTAAACCCATAATCATCTCCACAAACAAGGACTAAGAGCTTAGAATTTTCATCATGATTTTGAGTTTGATTCATCTCTGTATCAAATTTCCTCTTCCTCGTTACATTTTGATAAAAATCAAATAAATTACTTGAATGCTTCTTCCTATCTTTATATAGCGGCCGTGGGTGTGCCTTAATAACTAGTATGATTCTTGGAATTATAATTGGCAACTATTGAAAAAGAACAAGGCAATAAAAGAAAGAACAACACAGAGAGGGTAGTGGTTTATGTAGGGAGAAACAAGTGAATATTAATAAGAGTCGAACCCAAGTCTAAATAAATATAAAAGAGAACTGTTTTTGGTTGAAGAAAAAGTAAAATATCAAAACCCTAATAAAATATACTAGTTTTAATTGTACTAATCCTAACTGAGAAACTAGGTTAATTTTCATGTAAAGAAGAAACAAAAGAATGGTAAGAAGCGGAAGTGTAAATAAATTAAAAGAGAGAATTTGGTTGAAGAAAAATATCAAAGAAAAAACCACAATTAGGATATTGTAGTCTTAAGATAACAGACAAAAGAAGAATGAATGAAATTATGATAAAAAAAAACACATAGGAAAAAATAAAACCAAAAACCAAATAAAGAAAGAAAACAAGAAAGATGAAGAAGAACAAGAGAGAATGGGAATACCTGATGTAATGAAGAAAGGAGGAGGGGCCGGGGAGGGTTTTTGAAATAGTAATGAAATCTGCTTCTTCTTCTTCTTGTTGTTGTTGTTTTTAGAAAGAGAGGATTAATAGAGGAGAGAGAATATAAATTTAGGAAAGAAAGAGTGAATGGCCCTATTTATAACTAACTATCTGAGATGAGTAGAAAAAGAATGAAAGTGTGATATTTATAAGTAACAAAGGCCGGAAACAAAGAAATTAGTAACTTGTTCTCATTATTTGGTTTCCAAAATATTTCTAAATTTAGTAGTTAATGAGAATTGTGAGTAATTTAAGTTTCTAAAATAATTATTAATTATTTTTTAGAAACTTCTTAAACTCTCACTAATATGGTTATTGTAAGGTTTGAGTCTAAATAGTGGAGTAACAAATTTTTTAGAAACTTCTTCTTTAAACAAACATCTCACTCATCACACAAATATTTTCTAACTTGCTACTAAAGACAACCAATTAATTCCTTAACAAAAAAAAAACCAATTAAACCCTTATCTCCTACCCTATTGCCAATTCAAAATTTTAACTACCATATATATACCTTTCTAATTTTGAACTTGTTTCTTAAATGGACAAGTTTAAGTGAAATCGTTTCCACTAAAAGATCTTTTTATACACTTGGGTAACTGGTCGGGGACGATAACAAGTTTAAGAGAATTCATGGAATTGTAATTCGCGGGCATTAAAAAGATGAAACAGAAAACCCAGAAACAGATGAACACAAAGAACCCAAGTCTAAATCAAACAGTAGAGAATTATTTTTGGTTGAAGAAAAGAAGAAATATAAAAAATAAAAAAACCCAATTAAGATATGAAAGGAAACAACAGAACAATATCAACCTATGATCAAGAAAACAAAAAAAAAGGTTTTTGGTATAGGAAGAGCACTATTTAGTAAAGGCAGTGCGTTAAAAAGGTCAATTTATGTATTTGCTCTTCCTTTACCAAATTGGTTTAAGGAGGGCGTTATAAGGATCATTTAATAAATAGTGCCAAAATAGAAGGACTTAGATAAAAGTTAATAATAAATTTAATATTTTATTCACTTGTAGTTTCTCTCACATAAACAACCAAAACCCTAATATCCTCACTACTATCAACATCACCATTAGTATTAAAAAACTTGCAAAATTTACCATCACTATAGTAAATTTTCGGTTGGATCGACTGAAAAAGACAACAAATTCGGTAGGGTCGGCTGAAAAAGACAACAAATTTCGGTCGCAACGGCTGAAAAACATGACAAATTTCGGTTGGGTCGATTGAAAAAGATAACAAATTTCGTCTGGTCCCGCTGAAAATAGCAATAAATTTCGGCTGAGATGGCTCAAATTAGTCTGTTTTTTCAACCACTCCGACCGAACTTTTTTAAAAATTTCAGTTGGTATTCATGAATTTTTATTTATGCTAAGCGAAATTTATTTTTATGTAAATGTCACTTATATATTTTTAGGTCGAACAAGATTCTCTCTTCTCTTTCGAAGGTTTTTAGTCGAACACGAGGATACTCTCTTGTCTCTCTTTTGGTCCAAAATAGTTTGATGGGAGGGACCAAAGTATAAATTTGAGATATTTTTAAAAAAATGTTTATCCCTCCCTATTCTAAAAAGAGTGCTCTCCCTATCTAATGCACTGTCTTTGCTAAAAAATGCTCTTCCTGTACCAAAACCCAAAAAAAAATATCAAGAGAGAGAGAGAGAGAATGTTTAATGTGAATACCTGGTGGTGGGAGAAAGATGGTTGAACTTGGTAATAATCAAGAAAGTGGGGTTCTTTAAATAATGGAACTAGGTTAAAATATTAACTTATAAGAAGAGGAGAGGAGAGATAATGAGTTGTGAGATAATGTAATGAGAATAGTGATTAAATATATACTTATAAGAAGAGTTACTAGAGTAGTGAACTAGGTTAAAATATTAACTTTCAACTTCTTTGTTAAACGGACAAGTTTAGCATTAGATTTTTTATACACTTGGCACTTCGGTAAGTGGCTATTACGTGAGTGAGAAGTGAGGTGGTAACAAGGTTTAAGGTAGAAATAGTAATAAGGGATTTGGAAATTTCTTAAATATTTCTAAATTTGGATCAACGCAACTAATTAAAGCTTTTAGTATAGGAAGAGAAATTTTTAGCAAAGACAGTGGTGCATTAGATAGGGAGAGCATTTTGTTAGAATAGGGAGAGATAAACACTATTTTCCAAAATATCTCAACTTTAAACTTTGGCCCCTCCCCTCAAACTATGTTCGACCAAGAACTTGTTCGTCGATTAAAGGGAGAGAAGAGAGATAAACACCCTTAAAACCTGTTCAACCAAAAGAGAGAAAAAATCATAAATCTGTTTGTTTCGATCAAAGAGAGAGATATAAAGATAGAAACCCAAACCTTAAATGACTAACACAACTCTCATCTCCATAGAAAGGTTTGTAATTCTTGTTATTGCTTGATTTCTCCATAGATTTTTAGGGTTTTAACACTGATTAAAGTAACTTTTGAACATTCATAAAAGAAATTTTGCTTAGTATAAATAAAAATCCATAAATGAAAACGGTGAAAATTTTCATCCAGAACAACTGAAAATTTAAACAAATTTCGTCTAGAGCAGATGAAAAAACAGAACAATTTCAGCCGACTCGACCGAAATTTATTATTTTTTTCAGCAGGTTTGGTCGAATTTGTTGTCTTTCTCAGTCGACCCAACCGAAAATCCTTTACGAAACAAAAACGACCTAAAATCCTAAAACGTTTGTTCAACCATAGAGGAAGACAAGAAAATGATTTTTCTTCATTACACATGTCTTTGTTTATATCAATATCTACGTATAAGTCGATGCCCTTGTTTAAGTCGATGGTTTCGTTTAAGTCGATGTCTTCGTTTAAATCAAATGACTCTTCTTTCTTGATTTAGGTTGCCTCCGGCTTCATTAATGGTGGTTCCTCATCCATGAGTCATTAAAAGCTTGAAACTAAGACTATAGTGATGGTAAACTTTGCAAAAATTTTAACACTAATGGTGATGTTAACAGTAATGACGATACTAGGGTCGGGTTGTTTATGTGAGAGAAAACTTTGCAAAAATTTCAGCCTCTTTCATGTTGTTGGGGTTTAGGCTTCTTTCGTTTATGGTTTAACTTAAGCGTTTATCGTGCTTATCACATCTTCACGGTGAATCAATGTCTTGTAACGACTAATGTAGATCAGTAGTCGATTTCTCAACAAATAAAATAAAATAATAATATGTAAGTACAATATGAGATCTGCCTATTTGAACTCCTCACTACATGGCTCAAAAAAGTTGTCTACGCGTGGTCCGACAGATGATCTAGCATGCTCATTTTTTACTCTCAGACAACTGCATCATCATTTAGATCATGTTCGGAAAATTCTTCGTATCATCTAGATTTTTTCAATCATAGTCTACGCATGGTGCAACTGATGATGTAATATACTCATATCTGACAATTTTTATTTTAAAATCTCTCCATTATTAGTTTATAGTGTAAATTCCAGAAGAAACAACACACTCTGACTAGTGAACTCAAGGAACTAGAAATCACAACAGGTGGACATTGTAAATTACCTTATCAAATCTTATCACCCATTTCATTCTTTGCATTTTATTTCCCAAGTTATACTCCTAAGCGTTTGATGGTTTAATTTAGTAACTTCTTTAGACACACACCACCAAGTGGGTAGTCCCCGAAGTGAGAAGGGAAGTCGACGGTGGTAATAAGGTAGGTTTGAGTTTAAATAGTAACTAAATTTAGAAAGAAAATTTTGGTTGAAAACCCAAATTTTGAGCCCAAATAAGGAATACGACCCAGCCCACCCAAAATCCAATACTCAAATATTATCCTAAATCAAACCTAAATCTCTAGGCACCATCCCTCCCAAAAACGCATCTCTAAGAACTCCTCTAATTTCATATTCCCTCTTTTACCCTTCTATATATATACTCAACAATCCACCTATTAATTCATTTTTCATTTTTCATTTTCTCATTTTCTCTCTAAACCAAAACATTTTCTTTTTATCAGACAATATTTTCTCACTCTAACCTTGTTGATCGGATTTGCATCCCGCCGGAATATCTCGTCGGATTTGCTTCTCCTTGAAGGTACGTCTTCATCTTCTCTCTTATACTTTTTTCAATGTATCTTTTATCTTTTATCTTCAATCATCATCATATATCTTCTTTAATGGAGGTTGAAAGAATTTTCAATTCTAGTTTTAGGGTGTCTTCATAGTGTTTTAGAGAGATAAATATATAAATTTTCAGATCTAGTTATTTCAAGCTTCATTGGTGAGGTTGTTCTTTGTGTTACCTTATCTTATAAGGTTCAATCTTCTTATGAAGTTTCTTGGTTTTACTTCCACACTATATAATTTCAATAACAATATTGTGAAAAGGTTTAACACAAACTTTATTAATCTAGGAAATCAAAAAGTACAATTTCAGATCCATTTTTTGGTTTCTCTCTCTAAAATTACGTTTTTTGCATATCTTGGCTTTTAAAAGACAAATTGACTGGTGCTTTAAGCATTTTAAAATATGTTGTTAATACGATGTTAATACAACGAGCAAACTGAAAAATGCTTTAGTTTTTTTTACAGATGTTACCATCATAAATCAGATTTTGTATCTTACAGAAATCGATTGGTGTCTTAAACACTTTTACGTATGTTTTGAGCACTTGTAAACATTGTTCGACATTTTCTGTAGCGTTATTAACATAATACTTAATTTCAAATATTTTGTCTTTTGCATTTTTCGACATTTGTAAACATTTGACAAATTGGCATGTGCATTCTTAGAAATGCCTTGTGTATTTTGTCTTTCCCGTAGGCATATAATTCTGTGTTGATTTTTGTGCATTTTTCTTCATTATACAGACACAATCATATTTACATGAACATTTTTTTGTCGTGTTTTAAACATAAATCTTAATCATTAAATGTTTTCGTTGCTATACCGACACAAATACATCAATTAGAAAATTGTATCTTATGTTATTAATATAATGCTTAATTTGAAATATTATGACTTTTACATTTTCTCAAATTTGTAGACATTTAAAAAGTTGTCGAGTGCATTCACAGAAATGTTTCGTGCATTTTGTGTTTCCCGTAGGCATATAATTCTGCGTCGATTCCACTTGCAGGTTCTATATCAAGAGAATGACAAGAAAGTTTTCAATGCTGCAAACAAATCCAAAATATCTGTGGATGGGCGGGGATAGTGTCTTCTAAGAGAATGATAAAAAGGGTGTCGTGGCAGAACCCACACGGAGAAAATGATAAAGATGGTGTCGTGGCTGAGAGAATGATAAAGAGGGTGTCCTGACGGATCGAGATTGAAAAATGCTTTAGTTTTTTGGTGTTTTACATACACAATCATGTTTACGTAAACATTATTTGAATTGTTTTAAACAAAATCCTTTGTTTCTGCAACATTTTTTTATCCTCCGTACATATTTTGAAAACTATTCTTAGAACTACTCGTTTTGTCCCGAATACTCTATTGTTGTGTAAACATTTTAATTAGTTGCTGAAACATTATATAAAATGCAAGAAGCATTATGTCCAAAATATTTGAAACAGAATCTCAAATGTCTTTAACATAACTGTAAATGTCTCTAAAAAACCAAAATGCTTAACGAAGAACAATAGTTTTTCTACCAAGCAAAACACTCAAAAATCATCAACAAACCCCTAAATGTTTGAAACAAACCCCAAAATGTCTCCATGAAAAATTATCAACATTAAGAGTAACAATGAAATACTAAAACATTTTTAAATATGATGACAACATCTGTACAAGAATTAATACCATTCGCAAAAATGCATCCAACCAAGTTAGTCTAAACATTTTGAAAAATGTTCACAACATATAAAACCTAATTTGGAGCAATTCAGAATGTGCAAACAAAATTTCATTAATGGAGAAAAAAGTCTGATTTTCTATGACTTTTTCCTAAATAGTCGGGCCAACTTTTTGTGAACATTAAGAGTGAGAAAGTCTGATTTTTGCCTTAATAACCGGGTCAGCTTTTATGATTTGATGGGTGGGTGGTTGGTTTGTCTCGTTTTTTGTGAAAAGAGGGAAAGAAAAAAGTGATTGGGATTTGTTTGAGGGATATAAGTGGATGTCATTTGTGTAAGGGGAGTAACATGGTATTTTCATCATTTGGATTTCTTTTGAGTTATTATTCCGGGTTGGGCTTGGTTTGGTATTTTGGGCCTTACAATTTTGCTCTCTTTTAAAAACTTCTTGAAGTCTCACTAGTGGCAAATATTTCTAACTTGGTACTTACTACGTACTAAAGACAACTAATTAAACAAAAATCCTTACCTCCTACCCTATTCTCACCAATTTAAAATTTTAACTACCATATACCTTTCTAATTTCATCTCCATAATCATATTTCGTACTGATGGAGCTATGGTGGTGGTGGAGGTACGTAACGGTGGTGGTGTGGAGCTATGGTGGTGGTAAGGACATATCCATCTTATACAATGGGGACCACCGTTCCTTGATTGGAATGGCAGGTAAAACGAAAATTTTGCCCTTGTTACTTCTTCAACAGTAATTACTGATTTATTTCACATAATAGAGCTGTCATGGGAGACTTTCGATCTTTGTCCTGGAAGCTATAGCAGTTTCGTAAGAGTTGTTACCAAGACGATGTTGGAATAGAGATTAGCTCTTGTGGGTTTGGCGATATTCTCAGTCCTTGCCGACTAATATAGTTTCAAAGGGCGATCCCTCGGAAACAAAGAAGCTTATTTAGGATGGAAGACGATAGGTTCCTCGGGAAGCTTTGGTCCCAAACTTCTCTGTCAAGGCCAAAGAGTCTCACGTCGAAATGTTTGAACCACTTGTCTGAGATTATCAAGGTGATTGTTTTTAATAAAGTTGTAGAGTGAAAAGGATGCAAACCAAGATTAACACTTGAAAGATTGAACATAACAAAGAACTAAAATGGGAAAACAAAATATTGAAAATAATGGGAAAACAAAATATTGAAAATAATAGAAAAACCATTCGTCTTGCTGAAAGAGAAATAAAATCATCAAAACAAAATAATCCTCAAATGTAACAATCCTGTCTGGTGGTAGCAAATGGTGTGCCACTTATAACCATTAAACACTTTTTTTTGCTCTGGAGTGCTAAAGGGGATGACATCCCTCCATTTGGGTAAGCTAGTTTACGCAATCCTATAACTACAAATAGAGGTTTAGTGGTGGTTTTGTCGAGTCAAATATCGGTCAACCTTGACTAATTAAAGACGTCAACTGATTGACTTGGGCGACGACACATGTGGGATTCCTGTATATGCACCGGAGAGATTTTGACTAAACCAACAGAGATGTGGACGAACTCTGCCACTTTGACCAATCAATTCAGTAAACTGTGACAAAAGAATAGAGATCAAGAGAGAGTATGTAAGTGCAAGAGGGAGAAAGTTGTAACCGAAAAGTGCACCAGTCTTTATGTAAGGTAACTCAAGAAAGTTGTAACTTCATATTTATAGTGCATTATCTTGGTGCGGCAGAAAGATGACGCAGTAATTATTCTGAACCTCTATAAGTCTTTCGAGTCATTATTCTTAATTTGTTTCGTGACAGTGGTTGTATTTATTTACCATTAAATCCTAAGATCCTCGCATTTCCGAATTAAATAAAAAATAATTAAGTAGACAGATCACCTATTAAGAGTGGCTTATTTTCTTAGTCCATAATCACTTTTGGTACTTTACTCCTTGTGCTTACTGTTTGGTTTGATCATAAATATGATTGGTAGAGATTAATTTTGTCAGGAAATAATTTGATTGAGAAAGGGAATCACAACCCTCACATGGACCATATCCTATTTCGTTTGGAATGCGATTCGTGTTACCTTCCCGTTACATTTGGCACTTGATACATCATAGATGTGATAAGCTCGATAACCGCCCACTCAAACACTAACAGAACCGGGCCTATAGCCCAACAAGACATGGCCTAAAGCCCAACAACATTATTTACACCCTAATAACCCCAATTCAAATAACCAAAGATTCCACCTTCTCTGGGATTCGAACCTGGGATCTCCAAGGATTTCTGGAGTTTATGTCAACACCTTGAAACCACTTGGGCTACCAACTGTTGACCGTTCATGAAGTTTGGTTGCAAGTTAGTTTAGCATTCAAGGTAGTTTGGTGGCCTTAAGTTGTTTAAAATAAAAGAGGGATTGGGTTGGACGTCCAAAAGGAGGCCCAAAATGGGCTGGACGTCCACGGTTGCCCATAAATAAACGAGAGGTCCATTTTGTCAGGCCGGGACTTAAAATGACGGAAACAGCCCCCGAGTTCATCGAATTTACGCCCCGTGCCATTGAAAATTAACCGGGATTTGGCGAATTTTTTTGCGCGATTTCTAACTGATTCGAGGGACGGAAGTGACGTTTCCTGCAAACGGTCACTTCCACATTAACTTCTTCCCACGCCGAGTCCATCCCACGCCTATTCCCAGGTAACTTTGCTCCTTCTCAAGAAATTTCTTTCTCCAACTTTTACTTCATCCTTCATCTTCCTCCTGCATCTTCCTCCTTCAACTTTTACTTCTGAAGGGATTCAAGTTTTTTTGAAGAAAAGGAAGGGATTCAAGTCTGTTTGGAGAAAGAATCTACAAGTTTGTGAAGGGATTCAAGTAGGTTTTACTTCTATCTCATCCCCCTAAACTTGTTTGATAAAAGTTTCTTTGATAAAAGTTTTTTGAAACCCTAAAATTTGTGAAAACCTTAAATTTCTGACGCAGATATGGTGATTGATCTTTCTTTTTGGACGCAAGATTTTAGAAACCCTAAAAGTTTATAGAAATAATCTCTTATTGTTTGTTTGAAACCCTAGAAGATTTTAGAAACCCTAGAAGTTTTTAGAAACCATAAAATTTGTGTATAATCTTTCATTTGTTTGACGCAGATATGGTGAAAAGTAACGATACAAACAAGAAATCAAAGGGTGTGACTATCATAGAACCAACTTCCAGTAGAGATATATCAGTAAAGGAAAGACCTATAGCAGAAATTCTGGCTAGAAGAACTAGTCCAAGAAAGAAGAAGGTATGAAACTGAAAAAAAAATCATTTGTTCTTGAAAATGTTTCTGGTAAATGTTTTTTATTCTGGTAAATGTTCCATATTCTGGTAAAAAAAATTTTGTTCTTGAAAATATTCCTGGTAAATAAATGAATTTCTGGTAAATGTTTTTTATTCTTGAAAATATTTTGTTTTACTGTGATTTGGATTTGTCTAGTGTTTATGGGAATAATATTTTGCACTGTAAATTGTTTTATTCCTGGTAAATAATTTTGTTTACTGTAAAATGTTTTGTTCCTTGAGAATATTTTATTGTACTGGAATTATTTTGTTCCAAGTGATATGGATTTGTTCATGGGAATAATGTTTTGTACAGTAAATTGTTTTATTCCTGGTAAATCATTTTGTATACGGTCAATATCCATTGTAAATGTTTTGTTCCTTGAAAATGTTTTTTGGTTCTTGGTAAAGATGACCATGCATTTCAAGTGTTTGTTGTAATGTGTGACACAACAGTCTTTCCTGGTTGTTAAATTTTTTACAGGTAGAAACTACTGAGAGCATTGAAGTAAAAGACAATGCAAAAGGCAAGAGAAAAACTGCACCAGAGAGAGAAGAAAGCAGCAAAAAAAAGAAAGGAAAGAAATCAAAAACAGAAGTTGGAAACTCAACGGGTGAACGGAAAATAGACCACCCAACCTTGCAGCGCTGGTGCCGAAGGCTTACAAGTATGCTCTTCGAAATACATGGAGACAAGTGAAGACCACATATCCAAAGATGTCGACCATACAGAAAGAGTTGTTAGCCGCAACTCCATTTAAAAATTTGGTGATGGCTTTTGTTGAGGACAAAATAGATTGGGATAACATAAACAAACCCAACAAGGCTATCTTTGAAATTCTCTGCCTCTATTCTAGTTCGACAGAAAGGTTTACATTGGCGGGGAAAGAAATGCAACTGAAACCTGAAGATGTGGCCCTAATTCTAGGTATGCCATTGTCAAGAGAGGTGAGAGAAATCTTCCCTAAAAATAGATCAGTAAAGCAGCCTGAAATAGATTTTTGTATGAAGTACTTCGGTGAAATCTCTGGAATGGTATCATGCATACAAATATCCAATGCCTTGAGAATTGCTGTCAACGGAGAGGTAGATGACATGGATGTGATCAGGCTGATCATCATGTCTATTTCTGCAAATGTTTTATTTGCTCCGCTAACAGGTTACAAGGTTCCAATGCGTATTCTCTTCAACTTGCAAACAATGGAATCAATTCAAACTTTGTGTTGGCCAACAGCAGTGCACTCATACCTAATTGATCGAATCAATAAGTACCCCAACGACCCACTGAAAGCTTCAGGGTGCCTTGTATTACTTCCTGTGAGTATATTTTTTATCATTTAAATTCAAACTTAACTTCATGTGTCTCATACTCTATGTTTTTTATAGTTGTGGTTTTGCGAGCATACTCTATGTTTTGATCGAGAAGAGAGGTTTAGGGATGAGGTGCCTAGGATCGTGAGGTGGTCTTTGACCAATATAGATGATACATTTGACCAGAAGCTTGCAAATCTTACTGCAGAACAGGTATACATTTGATCAGTGTTAATGGGAAACTGTTTTGTTCTGGTAAATAGAAAATGAACCATTAAATTATTTTGTTCTTGGTAAATAAAATTATTTCCTAGTAAATGTTTAGTTCCTGGTAAATAATTTCGTTTATTATACATTAAATCAGGTCAGTGAATCATTTGTGTACCCACCAAATGATCAAGAAAAAGAGTTGTTGTCAGCCCCAAAGAACACAGAAGTGGTAGATGAATTGCTTCTCAAGATTGAACAACTACAAAAAGAAAATGCTAAACTTAAAGAAAAACTGCGAGAAGCGTGCGTGGATAGGGATGATTCTTACAAAGCATATGAGGCACTCCTTCAAACCTTTTTAGTTCCTGTAGAAGAACAGGTTAGAGGAGAAGATGGCTTGATCAAGGTTGCGGGTAATGTGGAAGAGCTACACGCACAGAGGCGTAAGGGAAAAAGTAAGATGGAAGATCCAAAAGATGAGGAGAAAGAGAAAGAAGAGAAACAGAAGAAAGAGGAGAAAGGGAAGACAGAGGAGAAAGAGAAAGACAAGAAAGATGAGGGGGAAAAGGGTGTAGAAAAAGATGATGAAGAGGGAGAAGAAGATGATGAAGGAGAAGAAAGTGAGGATGAGGGTAGAGAAAAAGATGATGAGGAAGATGATGAGAAAGATGATAATGAGGAACAAGATGATGACAGTGACGAAGATGAAAAGCAGAAAGATGGAAGCGAGGATGGAAGTGGCAAAGAGGAAAATGAGAAAGAGGAGAAAGATGAAAGGAAGGACAAGAAAAATGATCGGAGTAATAAGTATCAACTTAAAGACAGTGACGAAGATGATAGCGATGGCAATGAAGATGGTAATGAAATAGTTTCTATTTTATTTTATATTCTCAGTAAATATTATTCTTTTTCAGTTTTATTTTTTTTCTGAGAAAGTATAATAAGCATGCTAAATGATGAACGCGATGAGGGAGAGGAAGAAAAGAAAGGCAAGTTGAATGATGAAGGCGATGCTGAGATGGATGATGAGGATGAGGTTCGAATCAATTTGTCAAGTGAGGAGCCAGGGTGGGTGGATGATACTTATGAAAAAGAGAAGCCTTACAAGAGAGGTAATGTTGGCAAATTATGTGGTGAAATAATTAAAGTTTCCGAGTTTGTTAAAAAATTATTTTTCTGAATATAAATTATTTGACAGAGAGTATGAAGGATGATACCAATGAATTCCCAAGTTTTGATCTTAACTTTGGGACACAAATTGTTGTATGGACTCCACCACCACAGCCGGACATGGAGAAGAAGGGAGATGAGGTTTGTAAAACAGCTGAAGAGAATTTTGAAGGATATGATGCCTAAAGTCTGAAGGAATGGTATCCTTCCGAAGGAGTGTCCTTCGACCAAGGATGCAATGCGTGCAATTTGGCTATTAGGATCTTAATGACCTTATTCGGAAGATCATTAGTCCGGTCCAATTAGGGGTCGTAATGCTTAGCTAGAAGCCAACTACGATCGTCGAATCAAGAGTTGATTCGCGGCTAACATAGACCGGATCCTACAAGGGTTACACATCAGAGTATTGATTTGAACGGAGAGAATTGACTAGATGGATAATGGAAAATAAGTGGATTGGATCCATTATTGGTAAGTCCTGAAAGATTCGGAGAAGTTCGAAGAGATAAACATGTTCGGGCCCAAAAGGGAGGCCCGGAAAGGCTTTAGGTAGGCCCGCCATGTGATGGCCGACCTAGGCAATAGGGCCGGCCATGTGATGGCCGGCTAGGCCCTAAGTGGGCCGGCCAAGGAAGCCCATAAAGGGCTATGTTGGCCGGCCACTTTAAGTGACCCAAAGGAGGGTATTTTGGGTGTTGCCTTATAATTAGGTTTTAGGAATCCTAGTTTGAGTCTACCTCTTCTAGGGATTTCTATATATACCTAATTATACAACCTAAAGAGAGAAGCAATTTTAAGCCAAGTTTGTGAGATCTTCTCTGAGTGCCTGAAAGAAAGGAGTTTTCTCAAGTATCTAGTCAAGAAGAAGGAGTTCTTCATCTCAACCTTCAAGAAGGTCCTAGCTGACTGAAAGGAGGGAGTTCAAGTCATTACTCGGTGTCTCAAGTAGAGGAGCTACACTTGGAGCTCTTATCTTCCAAATACTGGTCGGGATTTAGTTCGTGGAAAAGCGATTAAGAGGTAATCATCTTTCCAATCTAGTTCATTGGTATGTTCATGTATAGATCCTGGAAACTAGTGTTAAACATATAGATGTTTGAGATTCCGCTACCAACACTAGATAATTAGGTGTATGAGATACCCTAGTATAATCCCCTTCAAAGACATCCAAGAAACACACACAGAGTTCTCATAACTCGCCCCCAATAGGTTCAATTAATATTCAATCTTTTACTGCAAAGAGCAACCTGACTGTCTTGAGCGTCGGAGCGGTTTTCGAACCCTTTGCAGGTTTTCTCCCCAGGAATCAGGAGCAGCAGCTGGAGCAAAGGGCCGGAAGAAGAAATCTAACTCAACATCACGGAATATTCTATCATAACGGGCGCTGTCATGCATCAAGTTCATGTTTCATGCTGATATAACGGAAGGTCATTTTTTGACATCAGCACTGTCCAAGTCCACTAATGGTGTTTAACTTACTAGATCTGAGAATAGAATTTCTAGGGTTTCTTACTAACCAAAAATGATGACTGATAAGAGTTGAAACAAATAATCAAAGTAAAAGGGATCTGACTACTACAAGACGGTAATACGATAGAAAACATAAAGACAAGTTAGATATTTCCATACTTTCTTGATCTTCTCTAATTATGGAGGTCTGACTTTTCTAATCTTTTCTCACTGTGGTGAATCTCTGCAACACTCTTGTATAAGAGATTAAAGAGCTTTTTCAAACAAACCACTTGTTCGATCTTTTCTAGTTGTTGAAATCTAATTCAAGATGATGATTAATCTTCTCGTATGTTTGTGAGAGATTAGATCTGAGATTGAAAGGATATGATTAAGCAGTTAGATAATATCACTTTCGTCTAGCTTGTTTTAGTTGCTAAAAACTAGGGTTTCTAAGATTGGGTATTAGGGGTTATTTGTTCAGCTAAAGTGATGATTGTTATCTAATTGAGTGGTTTTGGGTATTAATGGGTTGGCTAGGAGATATCAGGTTGATCGATGTGGAGAGATTTCTTGGGATTGTGGATTTAAAAAGGTGATTTTAAACTCTTTATATAGAAGGTTAAAGTTGGTATTAAAAGAAATTTTGTATTATAGGGATATGTATTTTGTATGGACAATAATGACTTATAAAGACTAGCATCTGGGATTGACTGATAGCGTTGTTTCTTGGGTTATAAGAATAAAGTATTCAAGTCAATTGCATGGGTTTATTGTACACTGGAAACCCACAAATGGGAGTTCCTCAAAAGTTGAACGCCATAACTCTTGTCAGCAAATTGGAGATATTCCTCATAAACGTGAGTGTTTAATTTATCTTATGTAGGAATATCAAACTTTGATCCCGTTAAATGTCGCGCCGTAAAAGGAGGTTATAAAGGCGGATACCAGGTGAGGTATGGACATGAAGCTAAGTGGGAGTACAAAAATGAATTATGTCCTCCTATGTAAATTAGGATTAGTATCTCGAGGCTACTTAAGGAGTGATGACTGAAAATGCATGGTCGTTCTCAAATAGATTAAAAGTTAATCATTTCTTTTGACAGTTGTTCTCTGAATCAAGAAAGTCTGAAAGTTATGACGTCTCGAATGGAATACAAAGAGACATGGGAATCGAGCATTGCATTTGTTCTAAGTACAAGTCGGAGATTGAAGGATATGTCCTTTCTGTGTGAAAGAGTTTTCCTTCTGAAGGAGTGTCCTTCGACCAAGATGATAATGTACTCAATTTTTCAAATAGGATTACGATGAGTTTATCTAGAAGATCATTTAGTCCGGTCGACTCGTAATGCTTAGCTAGAAACCAACTACGATCGTCTGATCACTTCGGTGATTCGCGGTTAATATCGACCTGATCCTACAACAGGTTACACCAAAGAGTGGTGGCGTGATCAGAGAGAGTTAAGTATAAGGAACTGGGCAAATGGTTGGATTAGATCCTGTTTAATAAGCCCAAAAAGGTTCGGAAAGAATTCGGACAAAAGATAGGAAGAACTTGTAGGGTTTTGTACGTCTTTTAGACTACTATGTAGTGTTCTAAGCGGAATCTCAAACATCATATGTTAAAACTAGATTACCAGGATCATTAAGCAAGACCTAATAAATGACCTAGAAGATGGATAAATACCTTAATCGCGTTTTTCCCTCAAACCTTTTCAATTCGCGTGTGAAGATCCAGAGCTTCAAGTGTAGCTCCTCTACTTGAGACACCGAGTAGGTTAACTTGATCTCCCTTCCTTAATGTCTGCTAGGACTTAATGAAAGTTTGAGAAGAACCCTTTTTCTTGACTAGATTGATAGAATGGGAGTTTTTTCTCTAACTTCCACTCTCTTCTTTAGCTGTCTGAGAGAGAGAGAGATGTGTTTCTCTCTGGGAAAAATCCACACCTTTTCTGTTCTCTACAAGACCCTTATATATAGAAACCCTAATTAGAATCATATTCACTTTAGGTGTCTATTTTTTGGGCCACAGAAAAGATAATACCCAAAATACCCTTTTTGGGTATTTCACTCCTTAGTGTGGTCGGCCAAAGCAGCCCACTATGGGTTTGGCTTGGCCGGCCCAATGAGCCTTGCTCCGGGGACCCCTTTAGAGCCCGGTTCTTTCTATCTTGTTCCGAATCGCCATTCGTACCCTTTTGACCTTTTTAGTTGGATCCAATCCTTCTTAAGCCTAACTCCCACTAGTCAAATCTCTCCAATCAAGTTACCACTCTTATGTATAACCCGTTGTAGGATCTGGTCTATGTTAGCCACGAATCATCGAAGTGATCCGACGATCGTAAGCGGCTTCTAGCAAAGCGTTACGACCCCTAATTGGACCGGACTGGATGATCTTCAGGATGAGTTTATTGTTATCCTAGCTGACAAATTGATCGCATTGCCATCTTGGTCAAACGACACTCCTTTGGAAGGACATCTCCTTCAGACCGAACGGATATATCCTTCAGAACCAGGCCCAAAAAGGGCTCAAACCAAAAGAAATGGGTTGGCCATGTTATGGACGGCCATAATCATTGGACGGACAGGCCCAGCCATATTAAGAGTTCCAGATGGGACAAATCCTATTTGAGAATCTTGCTCAGAATCAGATTCTGAGTCTTATCTTTAATGGAGATCTTGTTTGAATCCTAATTGGAATATGATTCTTACTTTAGGGTTCCCTATATAAGGACTGACATTGGAACAGAAAAGGTGTGGGATTTTCTCAAGAGAAAATCTATCTCTACAACATCAAGTACAAAATAGATTTTAGAACAAAAGCTCCCAACCTATCTCTCTAATCAAAGAAGAAGAGTTCTTCTCAACCTTCAATAAGGTCCTAGCTGACATTAAAGAAGGGAAATCAAGTCAAATTGCTCGGGTGTCTCAAATAGAGGAGCTACATATTGGAGCTCTTATCTTCGGGAAAAGGCATCAGATTTAGTTCGATGGATAGCGAATAAGGTAATCTTCTATCCAATTCTAGTTCATCTTTAGTTCTTGCATGTGATCCCGGAAACTAGTATTAGACATATGAGATTCCGCTTAAAACACTAGGTGACACCATAACCCAACAACATCGTCCTTCTTTTGAAATAGCACAGGTGCCCCATAAGGTGACTTGGACGATTGGATAAATCATGCATCAAATAGGTCCTTGAGTTGGTTCCTCTGTTCTATCAGCTATTTGAGGTGTCATACTGTAAGGACTAAGGCAGACCGACTTGGACCCTGACTCCAACTCAATCTCATAATTCTCTTTTCTCCTGGGTGGTAGCTTCTTTGACAACTCAGTTGACATGACATTCTTGTACTCTTTAAGGACTTCTTTAACTTCAATTGGGATTAATCGATGAGCCTCGTCCTTATCAAAGGCCTCTACTAAGTTGTATAGCTGAAAGAGATCATTTCTTTACCTTCGCCTGAACCACAGACACCATGCATGGTGACTTCTCATCGTGGATGCTCACACCATTCAAGTAAGGAACAACGGATGTCAAAGCATACTCCATGAATTCCACCCAAGGGCAACTTTAAGGTCATCCATATCCGGTACCATGAAGTCAACAATTCCACTCGATGTGTCAATTTCAGTGGTACATTATGTGTTACGCCTTGCACGATCTTAGGAGGCGAGTTCACGGCCTTCATATTACTCGTGTCCTGTTCATACTTCAGCCCAATTTTCTAGCGTCATTAGGGACAATGAAGTTATATGTGGTTCCATAATCAGTCATGGCCCTAGTAGCCTTCCCACGAAGATGGATGTCAACATACATAAGGCTCCTTCCTATCTTGGCCTTAGTTGGAGAGGTCTCCTTAAGAGTATTAAGACTAATGGAACCCATTTGTGCCTCTTCCTTGTATACCTCCTCATGTTGGGTTAAGATAACATTAAGCAAATTTCTATTTGGGCACTTGAAGGGCATGTGGTCCCCTGTGCACAGAAACCATTTCTTTGGACGATCGTTTGTCTTCCACTTGCCTTTCCCGTCCATAGGACCTCTCTGGTCTTCCTTAAGGCATATATACGGGTGTACCTTGGTGTTTGTTCCTTTCTCCCCCACTTTTGCCCGAATTAAGCTTAGATGGTTTGGTCTTACAATACACTCAGAGTTGTATGAGTAGTCAACAAGCTTTCCTACAGCGCAAAGGGAAGTAGGTAGTTGTTGAACCTCTTTTCTCCGTAACTCAATTGCAGCCCAAGGTCTAAAACCATGGAGAAAGAAGTATTGCCAGTATTTTCTCATGTACCAGTTATATCAAGCATAAGAGCATTGAATTGTTTAAAGTTCAGTGACAACACCTGCCTGTTCGAGGATCATCAGCTTGTCACAAGCCCGTACTCAACAATCTTTAGGGAAGATTATGCGTCTAAGTCCTTCTTGAAGTCCTCCTAGGAGGCTATCCTACAAAGTACCTTCTCGATCTCAATCAATTTTGACGCCACCATGATAGAGCATCCTTGTTGAGGGTACATGGTTGTCGTGTCAACGTTGACTCTATATCTCCAAGATTGATTGCCTTAAAATACCACTTCATATGCCATAGAAAGTTCTCAACCTCCTTGACGTTTCTTGCTCCAGCAAAGCTCGGAGGTTCAAAGACCTTATCCCTTGCTCTATCCCGAGTTAAGGTTCCTACATCATTGGTCACGACCTTCTTTAGGATAGAAAGTCGGGTCTTGAGTTCCTCAAATTGATCATGCATCCCCTCAATCACAGCGATGTCCCTCTTCACGACATCCACAACAATCTCCACAAACTTTTGTAAGTCTGATATAGCCTCGTTCTGACGCCCCATCACCTTTCCCACTGCTTTAATGAAGTCGAGGAAAGATTCCTAGACCTTTTCTACCAGTCCTAAACACACATCATACTTGGTCTAGTTGGTCCATCAGTGCCTCCATGGAAATTTCCATATCTGTAAACTTCTCTCACAAACTTGCCACCCATGGTCTTAGGACGTCCCTCCTTCCTTAGTAACACCAAAGTAACGTTAGTTCCGCCAAAGTAACGTTAGTTCTTCAAAGTAACATTCTCCACTTCGCTTGACAGGTACCAACATAGCTCTAATACCAGCTGTCAAAGAATACAGTTTCGTCCTTCGAACTTTTGACACTATGAGGCACTGGTAACTAGTTTGTTCTCATATAATTCGCATAAGACTAAAGGAACCTTGACTACTTTGGCAAAGATCCAACACAAGTAAGAAACAAGAGCTTAAAAGAACAAAATACTCAAAGATGACGTGAAAGCAAACGTGAGCACTTTACTACCACAAACTCAAGAGAATTTAAGAGAACACTAAGAAGGCGTTCACGCTTCCCAAGCCACTCAACTCTTATGAGTCTTAGATGCTTTACAAATGAGGAAATCACCCCTTATATAGTGCTTGGATTCAGAGATGGATCCTCAGCATCTTCCCAGATGGTTGATATCAGCAGCTGCCCACAAAGATATCTTCAGAGGAAGCTTCACAACATCAGAAATATTTAGAGAACCCTATCATGCATATTTCCACCATAAGTTGGGCTAGTGATAGTTATCAGGTCGGGTTGCAGTCGGACCCAAACAACCCGGGTTGGAATAGTCTCGGGTCGGGGCCGGGTTTGCAAACCCATGGCCCAACCTAGGATTAAGATTTGACCCAGCCGGGCCGGACCAAACCCGGGTCTGGCTGGGCCAAGCTGTTCTTTTTTTGTGATATGACATTCAGCTAAAAATTACCTAATCCAAAGATAAATTAAAAAAAAAGTAATACAAATATAACACTATTTCTAATAGAACTTACCTTAAAGAAAATAGAACTTATTACCTAATACTAAAGTAACGAGTATTTACCAAAAAGAAAATAAAACTTACCTAATACTAAAAGTAAATTAAAACGAAATAAAAATTACTTAAAAAATTTATAGTGTTTACCAAAAATTTCTTCTCTAACTTAGAAGGAAAAGATTTTCTAAAATATACATAAAAAAAATGTTTTATAGAACTTACCTAAATTTTTTTATATTCCCTAACTTATTTTTAGATAAGATGTAAATTCTTAATAAGAATATAAAAAATTATTCTTACCTAAATTATTTTTAGAATAGATTTTCTAAACTTATATAAGATAGAACTCCTTCATAAGAATATATATATTTTTTCTTGGAACTTAGCTAAATTTATTTTTAGATAAGATCATGTAAAGCCTACCAAAAATTTCTTCTCTAACTTTATTTTTTTTATATTTCCTAATTAAGATATAAATCCTTAATAGGAATAGAAATATTTAAAAAAGGGAAGGAAAACGAAAACGGAAAAGAAAAATAAAAAGGAAACAAAAATTTGTCGGGCTTAACCTGGCCTTTTGCCGGGACGGGCCTGGCCTGTCAGGTCCAGAATAAAGGCCCAGATCGGATCCAGAACAGAACCCGGGTTGACCTGTTTCCGTAGGGGCCGCTCCCGCGCCGGCCCGGCCTCATCACTAGCCAAAGTGCCTCCATCTCAAGTTGAGGCGAAAAGTTAACCCACAATGGGCCGGTTGTGATTTCCGGCTCTTTTGATATAACAACTCTTCAACCTATAGATGTTACATGTTAGCCAGTAAAAAAAAAAACAATGATCATTCTTCATGTCATCTACACGTAAAAACCACACAATCGGAGCCAATACCAACAAAACTACATACCAAATTGTAGAGATATTTGCTGCCAAAGTGCATGCAATAAATACTACAGCTGTGAAAAGCTATAATTGTTGACTCGATTATTTCTAGCTGAATGTTAACTAGGTATCAGATAAATGAAAAACAAGGATGATATTCTGCCCGATCCTAAGGCACCGAGAGTCCCGACCTGCTTAGGTGGACAGGCGGGGAGATAAATGAGATTTATTTCTCTCTAAATTCTACTCGTCCACCTAAGCTAGTCGTGTTGCCAACCCAAGGGTTGGGCAAAATACCATTTTTCAAATGAAAAGTACAAATTTCCTAATAAGTTGAGTCTGAATGAGATTATCAAAATATTTACACAAATCTTGCCCCTCTAAAACATGCTCAAAATACTGCATGTACAACTTCAACATTGGATTCTGGTCTCTTCCTGGTTGATTTCACAGACACCACGGAATTGAGAGAGAAGCTTGTACAACATTCTTGCTTTCTGTTGCTGCTGCTATTCATGAGCTTTTTCTGCTTCAAAGCACCAAAGAATTCTCGGGACTTGGACCAAAAAGTATCCACTGCAAAATAAACAACAAATATTGATATATAGAAGGAAACACAAAAAGCTCCAAGAGGAAACACTATAAGAGTTTCAAATAGAAGAATTTGGTTCATAAAAGTTTTACAGCCAAAAAAGACCCTTTTGCAGTATGACAAAAGAATCTATTTAAGTAGTTTTACCTTTGAGAGTTTGCAAGAAGAGACAGGACTAGGATTTGTTCAGCAATCTCTCGAACCATTTTACTCTAATAGAAGGATAACCATTTCCGGGGTTAGCCCGACCACGGTGTGCAGAACCGTTCCTCAAAAGACACTTTCTTGACTTCTTCGGACGATAGAAGAAGTCTCCTGTGCCTAAAACATAAGCAACCTGCGAAGGACTTCTAAGTTACTTATAGAGAAGACAAAGTAATTCTCACAAAGTTAAATTTCAGTTGTTCAATACGATAGAATCGAGCAGCAAACTACCTTTGACGAATTACAAGCTATCTTGCACTCGAGACCATTCATTAATTGAACTCCCTCCATGGCATTGGCTTCTACAGAATAATCATCTTCAGGTGCAAGATCTCTTCGGTTTCTACAAACAGTAAGTATTAGTAGAAATCGCAACAACCCATTAACGGATATAAGGCATAGATATTAAGCTAATAGTATCTCTACCTCTTAAGGAATAGACCATTCACCTCTTTCCTCACAGGAAATAAGAGGAAGTCGTTCTGCAGATAAGCTGCAAAGTTAGGCTCCATCGAAACAGCCGTGGCTTCCGTTTTTTCGGGCCCATACTGCACCAGCTGGATCGATAAGCGGGTTGGGTTCGATGACTGCAAAAAATTATATTAATTAATAGTGGTAAACTATGCTCTGCCATTTTAAATTTTGTATCAGGTGCATATCATAAAAGGAGGGAGTAGTCGACCAACTCACACATTCAAATCGATAGATGTTATCGTCATGAAGAACACGAGCATTATCATGATAAAATAAGTCCACAAATTTCTCAGGTTTTCTTGAATTTTCATATGCATGTAGTTGAAGAAGCTTGTTGTCAATGTCTTCAGATATAATAGTTTGAAGCTGAGGAAAACACCATAAATAAGGATCTTGGACTAGCCCAACCAATGACCAACTTAAAACGAAAAAGGTAAAAGGAGGGGCGAAGAAACGAAATGTACCTGCTTGACTAGTTTAAATATCAACTTGTCTAATGTGAAAAGAATATATGATTGAGTTCCAATAATAGCACGGCAATCATCCTCAAACTTTGCATTATCAGAAGAACCATCAAGTAGTTGGTAAAGTGCACCAATAAATCTGAACGTCATAACAGATACTACGTCAGTATATATTCAATATTTTACAGCCAGGAATTACAGATATGAACCTCAATTACCTGGCATAGAGATCAGGTGGGTTTGTATCCTTCAGAACCTTCCATTTGCAATCAACGGCTGAGGAATTAATTTTTGCTGACAATAATCTTTCATACAATATCTGCCAAAAATATAAAACGGAAACAAAATTAGTATAATAACACAAACAAAATTAGTATAATAACACATGCAAGTTTGCATTATTTTTCTTTGAAGAAAAGAGGAAAGTGCTTACACGATGAAGCCTAAAAAGCACATAGAAAGAGTCATTTCCATAGAATATCCGAGATTCAGTGCTTTCTACTCTGCTGTGTGTTGATGAAGGAACATATTTTGTTAGAGGTTTCAGTTTGAATAGAAACTGTTCTGGAAATGGCAGCGACAACCCCTCTCCTTCAGCATCATGTGAATCAGCCACTACCCCTTCAGCCTCACCTTCACTTTCCATCTTAGCATTATTGCCCACATTTTCCTCTTCCTCATTATCCTCACCATCACCAGATTCGCTCCCTGAAACACCTTCACCAGCCTCAGAAACATTCTCACTGTCTTCTATTGACCTCTGTTGACTTTCCTCTCCTTCATCGTCTGCATCATTTTCACCTCCTGCCTCCACACAACCATTACCTTCTTCTGCATTTCTCACTGGTAATTGTCTGTCTCGAACACTGTCCGTTGTTTTAGGTACCCCAGAATCCTCATATACAATAAAGTTATCCTCTTCAAAATCTCCATTTGGTGATAGCTCGCCCTCTTCTCTTTCTAATTTAGGGTGACCAGTAGAATCATCATGATAACTATGACCTTTGGTGCTCTCCAAAATTGCTGCATTTATTACTCTCATTGGCTTTATACTTTTATCCACCTATACCACGTGAAAGAAACGCAGCTCCAAGAGTAAGAACTACAAGAAATCCATACAGAATATTTACACAAAATCCCTAAGCGAAACTTGTCATTACAAGAAGCAAAACTTGCGCTGACTGGCCAGGAAGTAGTCTGGGTCCGTTGTTAGTCAATACACTTGTGAGTTATACATCTGACTAACAAATTATCTTAAAGTAAAGTGCACAAATTCGAAAAATTGAAAACGCATTACAGAAGACTATGTTGGACAGTTGGTCATTTAACTCTGCCTACCCAAAGGATCAAGTTCTAAGACCACGTCAAAGTTATACGCCGAAGTTTCTTAGACCCAAAGGAACCTTGTATTTGCATTTGGCAGTATTCTCATGAGTATGTGGATTTAATTCGTAAACAGTTAACACCCACTGAATTAACAATCAGTAGATCAGTGAAGGTGGGAAATTTAAGATATCAAACAGTAGAAATTGATACCTCTGGCGAAGTAAAAGCATCGGTGATAAGTCTACTTTCTTGCCTGTCATCCAAAGCAGTGGGACCAGATTCATCAGGACTGCCTCTAAGCCCTAGACACAAAAGAAAAATGTTCAGTATGCCAGTCATGGAGATTCAAAAATCACAAACTAGGTAAGTGAACTTAAGGCAGCAAAGCAGCACAGTAACCTGATGTAATTTCCATGTTGCACCTATCATGACTTTGTTCTGCTCTAATAGCAATTGAGGCATTAGAATCAGTAATCATTGGATTAGACTTGAATTCACCGGTACTCTGACCTTGGTTGAGATCATCTCCTTTAACTGTCACTGTGTACTGATTTACCAACCTAGCCCCACTATGGGAACCTTGTTCGGATAAAATATTGCCATCCCCATTGATAGGAAGAATAAGTTGCTTGGAGGTAGTTATGACAGTGTCAGCTCTTAGACTACATTCATTTTCTGCTGTACTTACTACACCATTTTCCGAAACATGGTTCTTGTTCTTCAAAACATATTCCTGCGGGCGAGGAGGAACCCCCAGCATGGGCTCCAAAAGAGTTGTCCAAACCCATAAAACCTTATCCAACTGATCCGTCGAAGTGCAAACCTCACCACAGGAATATTTGATGAGCTGATACAAGTCTTCATGAACAGATGGATCAGAGTATTCAAACTCCAAATTCGGAAATATAGGTAGTCGGTTCCCAGCAGCAATCGAGACAAGTGCATCATGCTCCTTACACATCCGCTCATTGATTTCTTTGACCTCCAACAATAAAGCTGAGTAAGAATGTGAAAAAAACAAGTGAGAAGAATAGATTAGCCAGAAAAAGATAAACAGAAAAAGGAAACAGATGACCTGGACTGACATGACTAAATTTCATACAGCCTACATACATACACAGTCAAAGCCATGTTTAAAAGTTCAATGAACATACTTGGGATTAGACACATGTCTCTAGCCAAAAAGTTTAATCAGGTTCATACAAATACGTAAACGGTTTACTATGTTAATGAACAACAACTAGAAGTGATAAGAAGCCCAAAATAATGGTCCAGTTCTTCATACAAGATGTAGGTACTCACTTTAGTGTCAACAGTATCTGCTTTTACATTAGTTTAACAAATAAATGCTGATTTAAAGAAAATATACAATTAGCGCAAGAATGCTCTTGCCAAACATCCAGCAAGAAAAATGTAAAAAGAAAGAACTCCAGAGAGAATTAGCTACACTGTAAGAAGTAAACAACAACATAAACAGCAACGGGACTAACACAGAAATACCTAAGTAGGAAATGTTTCATATACCTTTTGTGCTCAAGCTCTTTATGTCCTGCTGTTTGAAATAGAAGCTACGATGATCAAGTGATTTATGATAGTTCCTCGCATAAATTTCAGCCCAGACCTTATTAAAATCTGAACGACACTTTGACCATTCCTCTTGTTTCTGCTTCAGACGACATAGTATAACAGGCAATGTATTGGTCGCATTCTTGCGTAACACATCGATCACATCCAAGCCATGGTCACCATATATACGCTCAATGCACCTCAGGTTTATTTCTTTGAAGGAGAAACGGCCACAAGAACATTAAACAAAAACCATACATCAAAAATACAAGTTTTAACAGCAGAAGTTTATGAATAGACTAACGTGTACCATTATTCCATACACATACCTGTAAAGTAATCCTCAAGAGGACCATCTAAACTGATTGCGCCATCATCGATCATTTCGAGCAAATCCTCTACTCGATTTGCCGTCGCATTGACTGACTCTAATAACATGTCCATTTCAAATCTGAATCATATATGAATTAGCAAGTCATTAATTGGGCAATGAGTCTCTCATGAAAAATAAAACCTCACAACAACCATTTCATAACCAATTATCTGGAGGAAGGTGACATTTCCTCTTTTCTGCTTCTATGAACGAGCAAGTAGCACTTAACTCTATGTTTAATTTAGTTTGCTTGTTTTGTCATTTTCATGTCCGTTGATAACTTTGGCTAAAGGCTAATGGATAAATAAAGAAGGCATTTAGCTTGCAACATCAGATTAAGCTTCTACGAACCTGATTAGACTTTCGGCTGTTACATAGACTTTTGAGACTATAAAAAGTACCTACACTTTGTTGCAAGGTAAAAGAGTTGAAGAGGCTCCTACGATTTTACTCTTATAGAGAAAATAGAGCCTAGCATGATTAATTTCTTCAATGCTTCTAACTTTTTAAATCTTAAACAAACATTATAGAAATGACATGAAATATATCTACATTTTTAGTACGATTCAGACCTGCAAACATGAAATAATACAACCTAAAAGCTAGAAACATCAGATTAAGCTTATAGCGAAACGTACCCTACTATATCTAAACTCGTCAAGCTATTTAAGGGAGAAACAGACAGAATACTGGCTAATTGACATGTAGAATGTATTAAAAAAACATACACGACAGAATCCAGATCAATGTTCTGTATAATTTTAATTACCTATCATCTTCACATTTAAACAGGCTTTCCTCGTATTGGTTTTTGCGCATGTGTTTAAAAGAGTAATCCTCACTTCCTGAAGTCACTGATACCCAATGATTGTTCAAAACTTCATCACCAAGTTTACTCCTCTGGCCAGCTGAAGGTATGGCGTACTGCAATCCATTAGATAAGGAAGTTTCAGATGTAATAAAAAACTCAAAACAGCTGGAGAAAATGGAAATTTATATAGTCGAAAAGTTAAAATCAATGATGAAGCACTATTTACGTTGGTCGGCAGAAGGCGATAACTCGGAGTACAGCGTTCACAGTTAGATAGGTCAAGCTCTGATATGGGCTTAGCCAAATACTTATCCTGGCTCTGAGTAAGAACCTTATGACCAGCTGATGCTACATTTTTCTCAATCATATCCCTTTCTCTATCCCTCTCCCTTCCCCGCTCTTTGAATTTATCCCTCTCGTCCCTCTCATGCTCGCGTAAGGAGTCCCTCTCCCTGTCATTTCTCCCAAATCTTTCCCTTTCTTTAGTCCTTTCTTCTACCTTCACTGGTCTGGGTAAGCGTCGTTCACTTCGTAAGGATTCTACATTTAACCAAGAGATCAATAAAGTTACAAACTACAAACATCCACACATACAAAAGCTTTATAGTATTAGGCTGCTCTAGTTTAAATAAATAACCACGATCCAGAATTATTAACCAAATTGATGTCCCTTAATAAGGAAATACTTGCAAAGTAAAAACATGGAAGCGCGAACAAGAAGAAGGCGTTTACTTTCTACATACCTTTAATTCTCCTATCAACTTCTGCAAGGAATCCATCTGCAGAGAATACCAAGTTAGAATCAACAAATAGATAAAAGCTTTAAGTTCCGGACACATACCATTCGTCTCACAACGTGACCAAAATTCATTGAATCCTTCAATAAGATCTGAATCTTCAAATAAACCAGCCATCTGAAGAAAAAAAAGCAACAAATTCTGTAAATAGCATGGAATAAACAGCCCTGGAAGAGATTTATACTATAACTCTCCAGACACGATAAAAAGGTACAAGATAAATTGGGATGGTTATGTAAATTCAAGACTCGTCCAAATTAATGGGTAAGCTAAACTACCACAGTGTACATTACAAAGAACAAAAAGAAAACGATAAGGTAATGTAATTGTCATATGAAACAACTTAACAACTGAAAGCAACAAAAGTAATCATCAAATAAAAGAAAAGAAGTTCAGTTGCATTTAAAATTTTTGAATAAAGCTTCCAGAGGGAATTACTCCTACCAAGGATTGCAACTGGGATCCATCGATAATTTCTTTGTTGAACATGTCCAGGAATTTAATGAATGTCTGGTAATCAGCATAGTTGTGATCCTTCACTTTCTCCCAGAACATGTATGCATCTGCTATTATATTATAAAGAATTAGACTTCTATAGAAACATAAACATCTGGAATAACAACATAATCAGTAGTGGACAGATAGGGGTACATAAGATTCAAGATTTATGATCTCTATACTTCACTAAGCATGCTGGTTCTGAGGGCTCTCTTTTCAATTGATTCTTTTAATTGAAAGAAGACGAGATTGAATGTATGTCATAATTCTGACAGTGTTCCCCACCTTGGGATAACGGTTCAGCATTATCTTCAACCCTGCTGGAAAGTTTTCGTTTATAAGCTAAACGCTGCCCATTGCTGAAGACCCTATTGTTGCCACGCGACATATCCTTATCATGACGATCACGATCTCTTCTCTCATGATCTTCCTTTCTCTCTTTTTCCTTTTCCGCACGTCTACGCTGCTCCTTGTCCACTTTCCCCAGTGCTCTATTATGGTCTGGATCAGGACGGTCCACACTGATATCACGCTTGACATGATGGGTCAATGTCCTCTCCATCTGGTAATATTGCACATACACAAATCATTAACTTGAGGAATCAGAAAACATTCACAAACTCTGGAAAGAAACAAATGGAAGACAACTTTTCAATTTTTATTATGACACAATGGACTAAGAGTTACAACAGTATGTCAGACACAATAACTAACTAATGACTTTGTTTTTCTTGAGGCCTTTTGCAAATGATTTGTTAATTTAGCATCTATTTTGATATGCCTAACATACATAATCATATTTGTTAATATCTATCCAACTTAGGGTTCTATTTTTTAACACACGAGATAATACAACACACTATACAAATATCTAGAACATGGGTCCTGATATCAGATGCTGTACATGTTCAAAACTATGAATGTCTGACCTTGTTCATGTGCAATTGCCTTGAAGCAGTAACAGTAGAGCTTCTCTCATCTCTCCGTGGAAGAGATGACATTTTTCCTGGGGGAGCATGTTGTGTTGGGTCTGTCTCTGGAAGGAAGTGAATAAACTCTTTAAGCAAGTCTGGGTGATGGTGAAAAAGATCAGCTACCTACAAAGAAATAACATGGTTAAGGTTCAAGAAAATGATAACTGTAGAATGTCCGCCACGGAAAATCTGTAATTCAGATTAACGTGATAGAAACAAGAAGGGTATTCTATTATGGAAAAGTACAAGAGAACATACCTCGGCATAAACCTCTGTAATAGACTTATTATCTTTCCGGTACATATTCAATATCTCTAGAAATTGTTTGTAGACACGATCGTCGTCTAGGAAGGTTGTCTGTAAATAGATAACCAGTTACCTGTGAGAGTCCACAGGACGATCAACTCAGAATCAACTATGACTAAATAATTTTACCTTTATTTTATTTACAAAATTGACGGCTTCATTGAATTCCACAGGCTTCTTTTGGTGAGGCTCATCAGAATCAAGAGGTAGAGTGATCTCATAACCCTTGGGCAAGAAAGTATTAAAACCCAAAATAAGGTTGCGGTGACCACGGAACAATTCCTTTACCCTAGCAATAACTCCTGCTGTATTAATTCTGAAAGCAATATCAAACCAGGAAAAGATGAATCCTTTATTTAGTGTCCATCTATACAAGAACATAACAAGTAAACTAAAACAAAGATAGTGATGATCAAACCTTTGAGCCTTAAAATTTTTCATGACATCAAGGAACTCATCATATTTGTCTGGCTTATCCTGAAACATTTCTTTTACGTCTTTGAGATAGGCCATGGCATCACCAGTTGTCAGTGAATGTGTACCCCCAGCACCTCCTCCAGAGCTTTATTGCGCAAAAAGGTAGTATAAAACATCATTAAATTTTAAAACATAGATTAACATATAGGTGAGAAAAATTAGGTTCAGATGAAATAACCTGAAAAAAGAATGCTAAAACACAAAATCGTTCTCTTTTATATATTAGATAAGAGAAATATGGAAAACATATATCAGAATGAATAAGGTGGAACCCTAACTCAAAAAAATCCCAAAAAAAAAAAAGTTAAACAGGGGAAGAGCAAAATCAAGTATAACATATAATCCCACGACAAAACTAGCAAACGAAGAACAAATTAGATAACCGGTCTTCTATCGAAAAATGATTTCAAGTACAGTCGAAGACATTTATGATTAACCATTAACATGTCTGATTATCCCCAAATTAAAAATAGAGATAGAAAGAGAAAAACTTACTGTTCGGATACTGGGCGTTTATGGTGAGAACTCCTGGAATCATCATCCCTATACCTTTTCATGGCCGCAAGAACTCGTCTGACATATCAAAGACCAAAAAAATTCAATTTTTACCCACAAAAATCAAATAACATGCAAACTGTTCAAAATCCAACTCTTTCATTGCAGATAATCAAACAAAAGACTACTACAGATTCAATCCAGGTTACTAAGATAAAATCGCAGATCTAACCACAAATAATCGAATTCAAATTAAACCCAACAATAAAAATACCAAAACTTTAAGTAATATTAGGTTACTTTGACCAAATCGAAAAATCGAGAACATATGTAACAGAAATCAAAACTAAAAGAACAAGTCATCAATTAAAAAGAATGAGAAAGAGATTATACAGTGATAAAATGACAAGAATGAATCAACACTGATACAAAATAAATCTCATGATGAAGGAGAGAAACTGATAATAATAAAAG
>BEHA01044947.1:560281-571515 GCA_002897215.1 Eschscholzia californica subsp. californica | reverse complement strand
TTGATAACAAATCGGCTATTGCTTTAGCCAAGAATCCCGTTTGTCATGAAAGAAGCAAGCACATTGATACACGCTACCATTTTATTCGTGAACATGTTAAGGAAGGTGATATTGAAGTGATGTATTGCATGTCTCAAGATCAAATAGCGGATATATTTACGAAGCCCTTGAAGCATGATGTCTTTGAGAGATTGAAGTGATGTATTGGATGTTAGGTATGAGAAGTTATGGAAATTTGGTTTAAGGGGGGATGTTGAAAAGGGGGCTTTTAAACCAAATTTGGGTTTGGGCCCAATATAAAAGTGTGGGTTTGAGTAAATGGTTTACCAAACTAGAAGGGGTAAAAAAGTAAAAGCCTCATGAAATTAATTAAAAGGGTGTAGAGAGTTCTTTTCTTAGTCAAGTTCAAGAACAATCTAGAGAGAGAAAGTAAAAGGAGAATAGTATACAAGAAACTTGTAGAAGAAGACATAGATCTAGTATGAATATTGTGTTTAAGGTAAGAACTAATTTCAATATCTAGTTTAATATTGTGACAAAACTTTGTGTCTCTTGTTTTATGAGATTGTGTAGATCTAAAGAAGCTTTATTATATGAAAGTATGTTGATGTGAATCTTTTGAGTTTATTTGAGTGTATTGAAGTATCTATACCTCTAATCTCCAACAGGGACCTGATCAAGTTAACGGAGATGGAGGGAAGCAACTCATTGTTGAAGGAAGTATGTGTATTACTGGGACAGAACAACAAAGAAATCAGCTAGTACAAAAGACTGATTTTAACAGTCGAAAACAAAGGAACACCCGTATTACAGAGAAGATGGTTGATGGAGGAGGGTTTTCGACTCAGGGCAAATGGAAGAAGATGGCTAGGGATTTACCAAAGGTACTAATCGCAACTGTTGAATCAAAACGAGACTCTCAAAGTGCCTGATTTCGTGACTTTGTCGACACTTAGGAGTCCGACTAGCATTATCCTACATTTTATGCATTTCTGCTTAGTATATTGTAATATTAGCAACATCAGGTTTGTTTTCCTACCTTTAGTTAAAGGTTTCAGTTAACAAAGGATAAATAAGTTTGAAGAGATTTGCAAATTTTAAAGCATCCCCAATTTTGTGAAGGTTGTTTTTGTAAGTGACTACTAGACTATAATCACATTATTTTCTATTAAGAAGACAAAGAGATAGGGTTGATACTCATTTTTCTTTAAGCTGACACTTTTTCCTATCAGTACTAAAAAAATACCTGAAATGCACTAAATTTTAATAATGAAAGGCTCTTATCTTAATTGAGTCCAGGGACGGAACTAGGAGTAGTAGTCAAGGGGGGCCGAACCAAAAAAAAAAAGTGAAAAATCTAAGTCTATGTGCTCGAACCCAGGTCTCTCACGTCCAAAACTCGGACCTCTACCATCTCACCCAAGCTAAATATATGTTATATGTATGACTCGAACTTTATTTATGCGATAAATCAGAAAGCAATCAGCATTTCTAAAATAATTTACGGCAAGTCAAGGGGGGCCATGGCCCCCTTTGGCCTGCATGTAGATCCGTCCCTGATTGAGTCTCTACGAGATATGCAACTGAAGTCACTAAAATTAAACTAAAAATATTAGTCCTAGATAAGCTCCTTTCTAGAAAAATTTTGTCCGCGTAAATTAATACATATTCTAATAACTGCATAAGAACTTATGTAAAAGAGTCGTACTATATTATGTGGGATGAAAGAATTTCTTTTTCTTTGAGACTCTGGATACCTTTCTTTCACACTCTTACTTTTCCTATATTTTATTAGGAGGAGTTAGTAAGTGCATAAAAACAGTCAAAATAAGATCAATACATGAATAGGTATTGAATGGAATGCCCTTATATCACTTTCATGATAGATTTTCCATGAAATTGTATCGCTTTACGCGTAAAATCTAAACCTAAAACAAAATCAGTCATAGAAGTCTTTTCACTTCATTTTAAAACCAGAAAAGACTATGACGCAGCGATAATTCTGAAAAAAAAAATTAGATTTGTATCCAGAACTTAGAACTTCAAAAAAACTCACAAAAAGTTAAGAAATACTGAAATTTTATTAATAAATTGCATTAATTAAACACTACTGGATCCCAGCCTGTTTCTGACTGGTCGCTACAACAGGAATCTCAAATACAAGAGGATCTTATAAATTTTGAAGAACTATAAAGAACTAGATTAGAGCAACGAACACGACAGTTCTGGGCTTTGAACGGAGACAGAAACACGAAGTCGTTCCATGTTGTTGTTTTTAATAGACGACGCAAAAATCATATTCAACACCTTTTGGACTCTAATGAGAATTGGATCACTTCTGAATCAGGTATTGCGGATGAACTAGTTGCTCACTTTCAAAACGTTTTCACTGCAGAACAGGTTGATCTAGCCCCACAGTCGGTGTTATCAGATTTTCATCAAATGTCGACTGAAAATATTCAAGCTATTCCGATGATCCCTTCAGCGGAAGAAATAAAACAGATAATATTCAATATGGTTGCCCTCAAAAGCCCGGGCTAGATGGGCTACCATGTCTGTTCTATCAAGATGGTTGCAATATTATAGGCCCAGAAATTATTAATTTTATCGAGGAGACTTTTAGAACTGAGCATTGTAGGGTTTTACATGTATCTAATACATATCTAACTAGTGTTGGTAGCGGAATCTCAAACATCTAATGTTTAACACTAAGTTATCCAGGATCTATACATGAACTAACTATGAACTAGAAGGAAGAAGAATACCTTTAATCACTTTCCCACGAACTAAATTCCGACCAGTATTCGGAAGATAAAGAGCTTCAAGTGGAGCTCCTCTACTTGAGAAACCGAATTGTATAACTCGAACTCCCTTCTTTCAGTCAGCTAGGACCTTCTTGAAGGTTGAGATGAAGAACTGCTTCTTCTAGACTTGATAGATAGAATGGAAACTTTTTCTCTAAAATCCTCTCTCTCCAATTGTTGTGTGAAGAGAATGATTTTCTTCAGAGAAAATTCCACACTTTTTCTGAACTCATAATCGGGCTTTATATAGGCATTACCTTAGTAGAGTCCCACTCAAATAAGGAATCCTAAAAGTCCCTCAGAAAAGATAAGTACAAGTTAGTGTTTAAACTAACTGGGACACTTAATATGGGGAAAACCCTAATTAGGGTTTCCCCATGGTGTGGCCGGCCAGAGTAGCCCTTAATGGGCTTACTCTGCCCGGCCCACCCCCTTAATAAGGTCGGCCAGGGATCTCCCCTTAAGGGAATCCCTTGTTGCCCCCTTAAAGTGGGTTATTGCCTTTTCGGACTTCTCTTTCGAGTCCGATTCTTTCTATCTCTTAGACTGGATCATATCCATCTATATACTAGTTCCCATTAGTCTATTCTCACTGTTCAAGTTACCAATTCTTATGTGTAACCCGTTGTAGGATCCGGTCTATGTTAGCCGCGGATAACTGGAGTGATCCGACAATCGTAAGCGGCTTCTAGCTAAGCATTACGACTCCTAATCGAACCGGATTGATTGATCTTCCAATAAAGTCATTATTATCCTATAGCGCAATGCCATCTTGGTCGAAGGACATTCCTTCGGAAGGATATACCTTCAGACTCCAAGGACATATATCCTTCAAGCATTTTCCTCCCGAATTGAATACGACTAACATTGTCTTGATTCTCAAAACTGATCATCCATCAAAGCTACCAACTACCGACCGATTGCTCTCTGTAACACCTTATACAAGTTCATCACCAAGATCATTACAAATCGTCTAAGGCCTTATCCAAAACATTGCATTCACTGGAATCAGAATGCATTTGTGCCAAATAGGCAAATTGTGGATAATATTGTTATAGTGCAGGAATCTCTTCATTCCATGAGGTTATCAAAATCTAAGGTGGGGTCTTGAAACTTGACATGGCAAAAGCCTATGATAGGGTGGACTGGGGATTTCTTAAGCAAGTTCTTGTTTCTTTGGGAATCACAGACTATATTCTTACTCTTATAATGTGGTGTGTTACTTCTGCCAGATTCAGTATTCTAGTCAATGCTAAATCTTATGGGGAATTCACATTTTCTCGAGGGCTTCGCCAGGGATGCCCTCTATCCCCCTATTAACTTATTCTGGTCTCACAAGCTTTATCTCTCTTGATCGAGAATTTCTCAGGAGGCATTATTCGATGGATACAGGGTGAACTCTCGAGCACCAAGACTCACTCACCTGTTATTTGCAGACGACCTCATAATTATGGGGGAGGCTACCCTGAAAAACCTACATGTTATTCAAATTATTCTTGATAAATATATGGGTTTCTCGGGTTAGAAAGTTAATTTTTCAAAATCCTCGATTATATTCAACTCAAGAGTAGTGAGGGAGCTTCGACATATATTTATGGAAACATTAAATGCACCTCTAATGGTAGATACAGAAAGGTATCTAGGCTCACTCATTCTTAAGCCAAATAGTCGAGTACAATCCCATGAGGCACTAGCTACAAAAATTCAAATCGAGACTGGCGGGTTGGAAGAGAAGATTCATATCCCAAGCTGGTCGAACTACTCTTATCAAGGCTTCTTTGAGCCCTATGAGTACTTATGTCATAGGGCTTTCTCTTCTACCTCAAGGTATCATTAATTAACTATAAAAAATTGAGAGAGACTTTTGGTGGAATTAGGAGGAAGGGGAACACAAGATGCACTTCCTCCCATGAAATCTCATCCAAAAGTAAAAGGAACTCGGAGGTCTGGGTATTAGGCCTTTGGCGAAGGTTAATAAGTCTCTTGTGGCGAAATTGGCCTGAAGACTTATCACAAACCCTAAATCTACATAGGCGCAGATCATTATTGCTAAATATTATAAAAATTCGTCCTTCTGGACTGAAAGAAAGCAAATGCCTCTCCTCTCTGGAATTCTCTCATGGAAGTAAAGGAAGACCTTAGGAAACAGAGCTGCTAGCAAGTGGGAGATGGATCTTCGATTAGTATATTGAACGACCCCTGGATTCTTGACCTACCGGATTTCAAACCTCAATGTATAGCTCAACTTCCTGAAAATGTAGACAAAGTTTCAGACTTGATTAATAGTATTCAAAGGTCTTGGAATGCGGATACATTACAACATATATTTCACCCAAATACAGTCGCAGTTATACTTCGAATTCCTTTTTCTGAATTCATAATTTTAGATAGACTTATATGGTTACCTACTGCTACTGGAGTCTTCACACCAAAGTCTTTTTCAGGGAAATTAATCAAGTCAACACAAGCAACAGGGCAAATAGTTCATTTTCTTTGTCTAAATTATGGAAATTATCTTCCACTGAACCAAAAGTGTTGCAATTCTTATGGAAAATGGTAAATGGAGGTTTACATGTGCTATCCTCCATCGCCAGAGGTTGAAGGAGTTGAAGGAGATGTCCTTCGACCAAGGTGACAATGCGAACAATTTGTCGGATAGGACAATTGATGTGGAAGATCATCAAGTCCGATTGATTTCGGGATCGTAGAGTTGTAGCTAGAGACCAACTACGATCGTCGAATTACGAAGTAATTCGCGGCTAACTTCGATCGGATCCTACAACGGGTTACACATAAGAGTGACAAATTGATCTAGGATATGACTAGTGGGAGTGAGATATAATCATGGGAGTGTCCCATAAACATATCTCATAGGCCTAAAAAGGAATTTCTCTCTAAGCTTTCTTACTCTACCACATCAAGTAGAGAGGAGAAAGTGAGCTAATTCCCATTACTATCAATCTAGTCAAAGAAGAAGGTGTTCTTCTTTTCCAACCACCATTGGTGTGCTAGCTATACAACAAGGTGGGAGATCAAATTGTTTGCTCATGTCCCAAGTAGAGGAGCTACACTTGAAGCTCTTGGTCTTCTTCAATCAATTCAACTAGTTCGAGGGAAAAGCGATTAAGGTAATCTACTATCTCCATTAGATTAATTACTAGTTTTGCATGTGATCCTGGGAATACTAGTTTAGACATTAGATGTCATATTTCCGCTATAAACACTAGTAGAAGGGTGTAAATCCCTACAGTGGCGTCAGAGCCTCTTGCTATTAACTAGTTTTTGCTAAGAATCGAACTAATTCATATGCTTGATAGTTTGAAAATTGAGTTTATAAAAGTATTTAAAAGGTGTTTTAAAAGGTATTTTTAACTCATAATTTGATAGGATTCAATAAATTTTCAAATTGAGAATCACATTGATGATTAAAAGTGTTTTAAAAGTCTCAATTTGATTGAATTTCAAACTAATCCATGCTTGATTAAATTGATAGTTATGTTTAAAAAGATTTTAAAACATAAAATTTGATTAATTTTGAATTGGATCCAAAGATTTTTCAAAATTAATTTCAAAATTGTTCTTTGAAAAATTTCAAAAACCTAGATTTTGATCCAAAATTGGTTTGATTAAGAGTTGTTTTTAAGTTTTGGAAACTTTTGAAAAACAAAATTTTGGAATTTAGGAAGCTCTCAAAACAAATTTGGAAAAATTTAAAAGTTTCTAAAAGTTTTAAAAAAATTTTAGAAGTGTTCTAAAAGGAATTTCAAAAATTTAAGAAAAGTTTTAAAATTGGAAAATAGCAACTTAGAGTTGCATAAGAAAAAAAAAAAAAAATATTTTCTTTTTGGAAACTAGGGTTTTGAAAAACCCTAGTGTCCGGCCAGGAAGCTTCCTGGCCGGACCAGAAGCTCCTGGATGCGTCCTCTGGACGCGTCCAGAGCAGCTGCTGAGACGCGTCTTGAAGACGCGTCCAGAGCAGCTACTAAGGATGCCTCTTGAAGACGCGTCCAGGTCGCGTCTAAGACGCGACCAGCAGCTGCGAAGGAGCTTCCTGGACGCGTCTAGGACGCGTCCAGAGCACTCGACCAGACGCGTCTTGGAGACGCATTTGGGAGGTTCTGGGTGTCTCGGACTAGTCCGAGTCACCTAGTGCTGGTCCGGTCCAGTACCAGACACGTCTAGAACGCGTCTGGTACATGGACTAGCGTCCTGGCTCCGGCCAGGACGAGACCAGGCCTTGATAGGCCTCGGCCAGGACATGCCGGCCCTATGGGCCGTGCTATGTCCGGACCTTGTCCGAGCCCTTTTTGGGCTTGGGCCGGGACTTGTCTAGAACTTGTCCCGGGCTTTTTCGAGGCTTTTCGGATCACGTAAAGGGACCATCATTCGAGTGGGAGTTTTTGCCAAAAAATTTTCCGATTCCAACCAAATAATTCCAAAATCAATCCGGGCCATCCAATAGCCCAAAACGGATTTCTCTTTAAATTGATTTATGAAATCATTAAGAATCGAACCAATATTTTTTCCGAAATTGACCCGGGCTTTCTCGAGCCCAAAACGGAGTTTTTCTTAAAGATGATTTTAGAAATCATAAAAGATAAAACCGGAAAGCACCACTAGTAGAATTCTTCGAATTTAGACTTAAGGTCCGTAATGTGACATGTGATGTCAACAAAAGTATCTCCCAAGATAATCATGCATATATAATTCTTAGCCTTGATATATTATATGATTGCATGTGATGTGAATGCGGGAAACTAGTATGGCCATAGATTTATTTCTTTATTCTTGTTTTAAGCACGGATGGGTGCATGCTTTGTAATTAATTTTAATTTCAAGTTTATACGATCTGCGAATCGTTAGAGTCTTGTAATTAGAGTTTAGGGTCTATGAGTCCATTGAAGAAACTCGAGGATGGAATCCAAAGGCGAGTGGGAGAAATCAATGGAGGTTCAAAGATGGCGATCTAAGACGAACCAAAAGGCGAAACAAGAAGAAAACCAAGGGTGATTAGATCTTCTAGGTTAGGGGTCATACTAGGATCCATGTCTGCTTGATTTACTTTCTCGCGCGCATTTACTTACTTATTTACGCTTTATGTCGTGGATGTTAGTTAGGCTAAATAGTTCACTATAACAAACGCCAGACTAGCGTAAAAGTCCCCAAAAGTAATCTTGAGTAATCGCCTATCCAGATTAAGACACTCGTTGCGCCCTTGTTCGAGGAAGGTGGGTCGGCCTTCGCAGAGTACCTCCTCTACCTTGGGACAATGTGGGTAGGCCTATAGAAGAGGCCTACACGTCTAAATGGTTCTACTCAACGAAATCAGCAAGAGAGTCTTGGATACTCGAGGCAAAAGGATAGATTAGTCATTCATTAATGAAATCTATCAACCAAGAGTCATAAGGTATGATCAGTGAAGTAGTTCGCTCACCCGGAACGACGGAGTCAAAGGGTAGGGCCTTCGTCCGCTTTACTTCGAAGAACTGGGGTCTTGGAATCACTTATTCAATCGGGGACGATTTTATATTGAATAATGTGGGAAAACTGATGTTTTTCAAAAACGATAACGAGTTTTAAAACTTTGCCATTTCTTTTATGTAGTTCAAAGATAACAGATATTTTCAACTTCCGCTCACTTCTCGACAAGGAGAAGCTGAATGAGCACAACTTCCTTGACTGGGAAAGGAACCTAGGAATAGTTCTCAGGATGGAAGGAAAGCAACATGTACTAGAAACTCCAATTCCTGTATTGGATGATAATTCGACTAAAGAAGAGATAGATGAAGAAAGGAGTGTGCGGAAAAAGGCAGAGCCCGTAACTTGCTTAATGCTAGCAACCATGGAACCGACTCTGCAAGAGCAGTTCATAGACATGGATGCTTACTCCATGATGCGACAACTTCGGGAAATGTTCCAGAAACAGTCGAGATTGGAGAGGTTTGAAACCTCTAAACCGATTATGGACATGCGCCTTGAAAAGGGAAAACCAGTTGGGCCTCATGTTCGTCAAATGATCAGGCTCATAGGCAAACTGGCTAAACTAGGTTTCCCTTATAGCCAACAGACAGCTACCGACACTATCCTTCACTCCCTCCATAGTGGTTTTAATCAGTTTAAGATGAACTACAACATGAATGGATGGGATAAAACGTTGGAGGAACTTCATTCTATGCTTCTAACAGCCGAAAAGGACGTCGCTATAGTGGAAACTAAGAAGGACGTTCTTATGGTACAAAAGGACAAAGGGTTCAAGAAAGGTGGAAAACAGAAGAAGAAAACCACGTCAAAAGGTAAAAGCAAACGAGTTGCCAAACCTAAAGACAAAGGTCCTCCTCCGGACACCAAATGTTTCTACTGTGATGGCAAGGGCCACTGGAAAAGAAACTGCCCTAAGTTCTTGGAGGACAAAAAGAATGGAACAGTGACTTCCAATTCAGGTATAAACAGTTAACTTATCAAATACTGAAAATTCCCAAACCTTGGTATATGATACCTAAAATTGCCCTTTCATTGTGAATGTACAGGCGCAGCTGGGAACTGAGTATTTGGTTAAGGAAGACAAGATCCAAGAGGGAGCAGAAGCCTCGACTGCTAAGGATGCTGAAAGGGATCGAAGTCTACTTTAGGCACTATTCTAGATTAATCGTTTTCTAGTTTTTTAACATCATCTCTGTACTAAGTATTATGGAGAATCAATAAAGAATTTTATTTCTAAATTGAGATGTTAATAAGTGCTAAGTTTAACAAACTATACCAAAAGATTCTAAACTTGGTCAAAAATCTATAAGATAGGTTCATCCCAATCGAAAGGGATGAGGACAACAAGTCCACTATAACCAAAACATGAATCAAACTGACAAGAAAGAAAGCCTTGAGTCAAAAACAGAGATTGATCTTCAAACGTACTTCTAACCTATCCATATTTGGAGTGTCCAAAAGGATTAAGATGAAGAACACGAATCAAACTCTATCCTCCAAAATCCATTTAGTCTAGACATAGCTTCTCACAAAACTACCAAAATTCCGTCTAACAGCTAAGCTTGTAAAAGCATTACAAAACTAGCTAATGTCTGACGCAATTTCTTTTGAAAGAAATTTGGGCTTCTTCCACAACCAATCAAGAGAACAAAGTGTTTGTTGCTCATGATAGTATTCTTCTAATAATTAGCACACCTAGTAGTCTGGGATAAAAACACTAATTATTACAAGAATAAGTGGGAGAAAAGTACAAGTCGATTTAATTCGATCATGAGAAAAATCATGGAGGGTCATGAAGAACAATCATGAAACTTGTACAAGTCGATTAAATTCGACCAAGAGCAACAAACTGCGGCTCCTCGGAAGAGGAAAGGTTAAAGACATGATCTTATAAACCCACCGCACAAAAGCGAATGTCATTCGCCGGAGAACTCTCAAAACAAGTGAAAGTGTCTCTAAAGGAATATCTTAAAGTAATTGAGAAAATTCCAAATGTTGTTCAAAAGCCCTAAAAGGTCAAATCTCAAAGACACAGAAAATAAAGGTTATTTCTGAAGAGATAAAAGACCTGCGCAGAAACGGAAACTGACTCTAGATTTTGGCTAGAACCCAAAATCATCGTGGAATCCATATCTCGTCAAGACATGAAGCTTGATAATTTAAGTCAACAAAAGACCTAAATTGGTTTTCCAAAATAGAAAACTGAGAAGGATGGAAACATTCGTGTTTCCCGAAACGAGACAAGAAGAATAAAGATTCTTCCAATCAAGTTATGTCCACAAGCATGCTTCAGAAATCTATCGACGGATTAAAAGCACGCAAGAGTTAGAATCTTCGATTCAAAAGGCAATCAGAGAAATTTGATTCTTGGAGAATGAAGAAAATCTTGAATCACGAGTTTCAAGAAGGTAAGTGGGAGTAAACAAACCTTCCGGGTCCGTATGCAGAGTACATACAAAAGATTGAGTACGACATAAGGTGTTGTATAACCGTAACGAACTGACTCAATAAAGGACCACACACAAAAGGATAAAATGCCATTTTGGGCATCTGAAGATCTATAAGCATAGATCAAAAGGATGATAGGATTAGAGAGACTCAGTACGCTGAGATGCTTGAGATCCGAAACAGAAAATCTAAGACTCGGAAAGTCTAAAAGAATTTCGACCCAAAATCTCATGACAGAGGGCGTTGCAAAACTCGGAGTCTAAAAGACACCGATGAGCTAGCACGCATGAGAGAGACATTTATGTTCGAAAACATAAAGTCAATCATGTTGGACATGATTAGCATTTAAACATCCGAATTCGGATTGGAACTCCGAAACACTACTTAGTACATCCTAGAAGGCTAAAGGATGAAGTAGTACAAAGTTGAACATGTCATCGTAGCAAACTTCCAGACATGGAAGGAAAGTAGGCTAAAAGTGTTTTAAGCCGGGAACTGTTG
>BEHA01044947.1:533744-558476 GCA_002897215.1 Eschscholzia californica subsp. californica | reverse complement strand
ATTAAGGTAATCTACTATCTCCATTAGATTAATTACTAGTTTTGCATGTGATCCTGGGAATACTAGTGTAGACATTAGATGTCATATTTCCGCTATAAACACTAGTAGAAGGGTGTAAATCCCTACAGAGGTAACAACCACATTTGCACCACCTGCCCTCTTTGCCTTCATGATGAGGAAACTACACACCAATTATTCTACTCTTGCCATATATTCATGGAACTATGAACGAAAGCTCAGGTAGTGGAAACATGTAACATGGAGGAGGATCCAGAAATATTAATACAGTCTCTCATCAATCTTGCAAAGATAAATCCACAAAAAGTTAAGTTTTATGCTTACCTCTTATGGTTCTTTTGGAAAGAACGAAACAAGAAACACTTTAATCAGGTTCAGATCCATCTCAAGGGCATCATCATCAGAGCATCCAAGATGGAAAACAAATCAGATCCAACTGCATCAACTACTTCGCCTCTTGATCCTCACTAGATCGCACCACCACCAGATATGAATAGGATACACTGTGATGGTGCTTATGGCCCCCAAGGTGCCTCAATAGGAGTGGTTATTCGGAACATAGAGGGGTCGGTTATCTTCAAGGAAGGACGAAGAATTAATCCCCAATCGCCATTGATGAGTGAGGTGGAGGCTATGTTGTTGGCAATCAAGAAGGCTTCAGATCTAGGGTTAGCTCGGCTATTTATAGAAAGAGATTCGAGTGTGTTGATCGAGGCAGTAAGGGACGACCAGGATTGCATCCCATGGAGAATAAGATCATCTGTGTTAGAGATCAAGGAATATGTGGCTCGGTTTGAAGCAGTCATCTTGCAGGCAATCCCGCGTGGCGACAATCTGGAGGCCCATCTCACGGCCCAAGCAGTTTTTAATCCGGATTGAATTATCTTTTGTATTTTGGTCCTCCTTTTTTGGAGGCTTGTCTTGTTTGATCCTTAACTTCATTTGTAATGACTCTTTGGCTTTGGCAATCTATGAAGTTAATCTTCCAAAAAAATAGTTTCTATGACATTCCAAAGCAAACAGAGCCACATGTACCTTTATTCAAAATTTTCCTAAGGTGCCTTTAGGTATTTAAAAAATTTAAGGGGAAAAGCGTGATGTTTCCAGGTTGCATCAGCACACTGACGATTGTAAGTTCCTTTTTACTCAATGTTATATTCAGCTTTCCCACATATACCACCCACGAAAAAATTAAAATTTCCTAGACCCACTTAAAAAATCCTAAATTAGATTATCGGCTGGTTCTCAATGGTGACATTATCTACGGAGTTCATTGAATCGTAGTTTATAAATAATTAAATCACTTTCGGATAGAGAAAGAGTAATTGTTGTATACCTTTAGCTACTTTACTACCACTTGATGGATGGTATATATATTTTTGACAACATTTTGTCTTCACTAAGAAAATAGTTATTTTTGTGTTAAATTTTTCGTTTGTCCTATCCTTATTGTATGTGTTCCATATTCCTATCTCCATCTTGTTGCCTTTCTACGGAATCTTCTTCTGTTGGATTGTTTCTACACACAAACTATTTTTATTACATACATATGTTCCTTGGTGAACAATATGTATCACAAGAAAATTATCAATTGTTTAATTTACAGTTAAGTGATAATCTTCGAGATGAAAGGAAAATAATGAAGACTGATATTTAATGTAGTTTAGTAAAAAAATTCCTTAAACTATTGATTTACATAAACGGAGAAATTGTTAATAAATTTGTTATATTAATATCAATAACTATGAGTTATGAGATATTTTTTAAACTATAGTAATATATTGATTATTGTATTGAGACAACACTCAAAATGTCGAAACTTACATATTAAATAACATCGATTTCCAAGAAAACAAGAAGACTAGAAAATACCCCTATAAAAATTCTGGTTGCCTACGAATAATGATCTATGGTCAATCGAGAAAGTACCGAGCTTCTTAATTTGTCACCTACCTTTAAAATCTCATAGAATACTTACAATCATGAGGAAGCTTCTTAATCCTGGGAACACCTCCCCTGACTACCCACCAACTCAATAAGGATCCAAAAACATTTTAATAAGACAATATGGGGTTTAACTTAAATAAACTAACTGTCGCAAAAGAGGTAGGAATTGAGATTTTTATACTTTAGGACAAAAACGTTACATCCCTAAGCATGGCTTTTAGTCCATTGTTAAATCACAATTTGTTTGTGACGTAGAGAAGCTAACGTATCCATCATAATATCTTCTTACGACATTTGGTCGACTGTTAATTATTTGTAATAATTTTTATCTTTTGCCCACTATTATTTGTGTTAATTGATGATATTTATCTTACGAAAAACTTGAAATAAGTTTGTTAATGGATATCCGAATATTCGACATCCGATCCGCATCTGTATTCGAATTTCAAAAAAAATATCCAAAATTTCGGATAACAGATACTATTATCGGATATCTGCTTATCGGATACGGATACATTAATATTCGATCCGATAAATATCTGTATCCAATAAATAATGTAAAAAAATAATAAAAATTTAAATTTATTTATAATAATATATAAAATGTATGGTTGAGATTTATTATTTAGATCTAATAGATAAAAATTTAAAGAAAAGATTTAAAGTATTGTTAAAGTTTCGGATATTATCCGATATCCGTAAATATTATCGGATTCGGATATTGATTTATAATATCCGTCGGATAATTATCGGATATCGGATAGCTTATCGGATCGGGTATAGGCCGGATACAGATATGCCTATACCCGATCCGATAAGCTACTGTTTACAGGCCTAACTTGAAACCGTCCAAAAAAACCTACTCTAGTAAGGTGTCAATCTTCTGCATCCTAGAAATGGGAAATATGCTTTGTAGTTAAAGTTTTAAGTTTCCAAAGCAAAATTTTGTGTCAAGATATTTCTTCCCGCTTCATTTTACCATTTTCTGCATTATCTCATTTTTATCTCCTCAGTTAACAAAGATTGGTCGTATGTTTTCCTCTCTTTCTTCTGTTTCCTCCATTGATACTTTCTCTAACTGAGAATTTTTTTTCCTAAATATTTCACTCCTACAATGCTAGATTTGAATTTTTCCATAGCTAGATGAAAGATTTAGGTTTTGGTTGAGGAAAACCATATTCCTCCTGATAATAAGGTTTTTTTGAGCTTACCCCCTCGTCACTAATTGGTGATTGAGTTTACCCCCTCAATGATGAGTAATTGAGTTTACCCCCTTTAGATTTACTATTATGACAAAAACATAGAGGTTGTGTTTCACGTACGTGAAATAGTTGTGACTACGTTAGAGCAATTATTCTTCAATATGATTCCTAGTAGAGATTCTACTTTACTTTATTGTCTGTTTTGGTCAGGACTATGATTAGTAAAGATTGATTTTGTTTATATGTTATTTAATTTATGATTTTATTATCACATGCCAAATATATCCTTAGTAGTTTTGACAAAAATCTAAATTCGAGGGTGTAAGTTCAATTACCAATTACTGAAGGGGGTAAACTCAAATCACCAATTAGTGACGAGGGGTAAGCTCAAAAAACCCTTTATAATGAAAGAGTATTACAATGGATGGAAACAAATAACATAAATGTAGAACAATTCGAATTCTAGTGATGGAGGCCATCATCATGGGCCTCACGTTCAAGTCATTGGGCCTCACGGCCGAGTCCATTAGGGTTAGATTTGAGAGTTTCAGGTTTAGAATATTTTATGTTTGAGTATCTTTGATATTTAGGAATCCTAGTTTGAGTCTATCTAGAAGTGTCTTAGTTCCTATAAAAGGAAGTCCAGTTTGTCTTGGTCATTCAGATCAGAGAATATTATCAATCGAGTTTATTATTAATCAGGTTTATCGTTTTGTTCTTTACTTTATCAGTTTATTTACGTATTTTATCAGTTTATTTACGTATTTATCATTGTTATAATGGTGGATTCCATTACTTTTACGCTTCCGCAACAATCTACATCAGCTGGTATTCAGAGCCTGAAGAATCTAGGAACAGATGAATTTTTTTTCATGGATACATCTCTCCTTGAATGCTGGAAATTTTTTTCACGTTTAGGTTAGGATCCCTTTCGAGATTCTAAACAATTCTACGTTGATCGAAAAGATCAAGAAAAAATTAATAACGTTTCCAAAATTCCTCTCTTCGACGGTCAATACCATATAGATTTTTGGATTCAACAGATGGAGGATTGGTTAATAAATCAAGATGTACATGTCGAAGATAAGGTTTTTGTCATGGAACAACATATGTCCGAAAGAATCTATGAACAATTCAATGCAATGCAATGGAGACTCATTGACGAAGGAAAAAAATTCATAGACGATTGGACGACATTGAAAAGTATCTTCAGGTATGTTTTTCTACCCTTGGATGAATATTTGTCATATGCTGAAACAATGATTGAATCAAGTAGACAATTTTTCAACGTTACTTTAGTCACCGGGATCGATGATATTGAAGAAGTTCTTGACAAACGGAACAAAATTCTATCAATAACCGAGGAAGAAGACGAAAGTGATTTTCCTTCACGAAACATTAGTACCAAGAAGTTCATGCTCCCTCTTGTAGGAGTCTCTTTTCTCAAAGAAACAATGAACATAGGTGTAGAAGTTGATGCCCATCACCTGTTCGATATTAGGTTTCTTAGAATTTATAAACTTTACGAAGATGAACGAGGGAAGATAATTCAAGTTATTATTGAGAAGGACGAAATAGAGAAAGTGATGAAGTGGATGATGAAATTCATAGTTAATTTTTCCATAGTGAATTATGTGGTGTTCGTGGTCTTCTTCATCAAACTAAAAGACGACGGGAGATGTCGGAATTTGTTAGAAGTTTCTTTCCTACATTTGTTTTTGCGAGATTCTTTGCAATATGAGATTTATGTCAGTGATTTGGTCCATCATTGTCTTCTTCAGATTTTCGCCAACTTTCGTGCAAAGTGGGAATTAAGGATCGCATTGTTAAGTCTCACTTGAGGGCAAGTTCGTTCTCGGACGGGGAGTATGATGGAGGCCATCATCATGGGCCTCACGTTCAAGTCATTGGGCCTCACGGCCGAGTCCATTAGGGTTAGATTTGAGAGTTTCAGGTTTAGAAGTTTCTATGTTTGAGTATCTTTGATATTTAGGAATCCTAGTTTGAGTCTATCTAGAAGTGTCTTAGTTCCTATAAAAGGAAGTCCATTTTGTCTTGGTCATTCAGATCAGAGAATATTATCAATCGAATTTATTATTAATCAGGTTTATCGTTTTGTTCTTTACTTTATCAGTTTATTTACGTATTTTATCAGTTTATTTACGTATTTTATCATTGTTATAATGGTGGATTCCATTACTTTTACGCTTCCGCAACAATCTACATCATCTAGTGTATCTATATCTTAGAAATTTGTATGAAAGTATTTTTCCTGATTTGTATCTTGGGTAGGAATATTTGATATGAGCTTCACTTTTCCTCTTATTATCCTCCCGCAAATTGAGTGGAGGATCAAACTGAAAATTCAATTTGGAAAATTACTTGATGAGACAAGTCCCTGACACCTTCTTCGTTAAGAGAAAGATGTAATTGGTTGATGAACAAGCTTTTATTTGGTGTAGATCGATATAATATTATGTACGGTAGTAATAACTAACAAATATGACATAATCACATTGGATTCAGAGGCATTTTAAAATCATGGGCATAACCACACTAGATACAAAATCCGCTTGCACTTAATGAGCTTAATCACAAAGGATTCAGAGGCCTATTTGATTATGTAAAGTACAAATACACTTATGTTTGGACGAAACGTATAAGATATTTGATTATGTCCTACAGTTTTTCAATTGTCATAATCATCTGTAGAACCATATGTAGTTCGGAAGATTTTTAGAGAGAGAAAAAAAGGAGGGATGAAACAGATGGAAAACAAATTATGGTGAAGGAAAAATTGGTTATGTCTTATACAAAGCAAAAATCATTTACATTCCACTAAGATAATGTAAGAAATTTGAAAAGTGCATAGGACATTATCATATATCCAATAAGGACATTTGGTTATTTGATATACATAACAACATGTCCTATAGAAACGGATGTACCATCTGATATTGTCTCCAATCTGTCCACATGGATCGCAAAACCCGATTCCTACTTAATGTTCAATAAAGCTTCCCTTCTTATGTGGAGTATATGGAAAGAGAGAAACAATATGATTTTTAGCTCGACTACCTTCAAGACAAATACTATTATTAGTAGTTACTTATCAGACTTTTTCTTCCTACCATTTGCAACTCCCATATCCTTGCCATCAAACAATCGACTATTACATCATGAATGGATTCCACCCGAGCCGGAACAACATAAAATCAGTGTCGACGGGTCGGTTTTACCACAAGGATCAACATGTGCCGCAATAGCCAGAAATTGAAATGGTGATTTAATGGGAGGTTGTTCGAAACACCTTGGAAATGTTTCTGTGATAGTAGCTGAAGCTTGGGCGTTTTACATGGGACTCGAATTGGCGCATTGGTTGGATATACAAAACTGTATTGTCGAAGGAGACTGCAAACTAAATGATGACGCAATTAATGGAAAGGGAGACACAATACCTTGGGAAGCTCGATCGATCATACTCGACATTCATCATCGTATTGAAGAATTTGATTCGATCCATTTTCTTTTTTGTTATCAATAATGTAACACCTTGGCTCATAACTTGGCACACAATGCCTTCTTGAACCATGCTACTGAATTTTGGGATCGTTCTAACATCCCAACTTGTATTGCTACTTGAACTTTATGAATGAAGTATATCTTGTTTTTTCAAATAAAAAATATCCTATACTTAAGAAAGGTAAAAATAAGTGTAAGAAAATTGAAAATGTTAAAAATAAATCCATCTAAATTGTAAGGATAAAAAGTAGCTAAAGAGGGAACAAATATTTGTAGAGTGGGAAAGTATAGAATAAGATGAAAAAATTTTAGAGAAATGTAAAATTAGAGAAATGAAAAGTAGAAAAAAACTATAAACAAGAAAAGTAGAAAATGTCAAAAGGAAAAGTATGTGTGAGTTTCAATTATATACTAGGTTCTGTTATGCCAAACAAACTGACGTGTGATGACTCCTCGACGGAGTCGTTGCCCCCACCCTGCGCAAAATACACAACTGGTAGGGAGAAAAATAAATAAGGAAAAAAAATAAGAGAGAATTCGCTCCAAAAATTTAGACAGCGAAAAGCTGGACTAGTAGTTAAATATTAGAGAGAAAAATATTAGAGAGGGAAATTCAAGAGGGTATAAAAGAGAGATTACGGAAAAAGAGAAACTTAAGAGAGACATATATTTTTGCAAAAAAACGTGATTGATTGAAAGACACGAGTAGAGCGTTATTTCTTGAATGGCCCAATGGGCAACGGCAAAGCCGTAATAGTGTTGTGAAGTGAAATCCACGGTTGTAATTTCGAAAAGTCAAAAAGTTAGTTTTCTGCTTATTTAAGTAAAAAAGTCAGAAAATTAGTTTGGTACGCAAAAATTACTGACTTCATTTAAGTTAAAAATTTGACTTTTTTTTTAAGTTAAAATTTTTAGCTTTTGACTTCAAAGTAAAGTAACTTTTTTTAGACATGCATGAATTTTACTTGACGAATTTTTTTTTTTGCCTATCTCCGCTCCACTACCACAACTAAACTTCTACCATATCATTGTACTCTCACCACCACCACAACAATCATTGCACCTCCCCCACCACCCTACCTCAACTACCACCACCACACCTTAACCACCACCTTCGTACCACCACCATACACCACCACACCTCGTCAGCAACCACCTCGTAGCTCCATCACCACCACAGCCACCACCATACCTTCACCACCACCACCATACCTCCATCACTACCACCTACATATCTTATCCACCACCTTTACCACCATCATCATACCACCACCACCATAACTCCGTTATTATCACTCACATACCTTATCCACCACCACCACCGACGTGTCCCAACCACCACTGTACTTCCACCATCATCGCCATCGTACTTCCACCCCAACCATACTTTCACCACCATCGCCACCATCATACCTCTACCACCACCGTTGCCACCATTATACCTCTCTACCACCACTACCATAAAACCTCAACCACCACCACACCCCATAACCATACCTTCATGGTACCGCCACTACCACCAATATCACCACTACTTCGTATACAAGAGTAATCGTGTAAATCATAAATAAATTCAATTAAAATCAAGTATCTCTATGGGAAGAAAAAATTATCAAAAGTAAATTGAGTTACCAAACTAAATTTTTGACTTTTTTTATTTATAAGTAACATTTTTCCAAATATACTTTTGAAACTTTTTTACTTTTTTAAAGCAAAATAACTTGTACTACAAGCAAAAGTACTTATACCTTTGGTTGTCAAACGACACCTAAGACTCGCTACTCTTTTTTTTTGCTGTCATGAAACCTTCCCTTTGACTCTCACTTCCTAGACTGTTGGACAAGCCCTCCCTTTATTTCATGAAAAACTTTTGTTTCGACATGGCTAGATATTATTAGCATTTAGACCGAAACTATTACAGTAGAAACAACTGATGTCGATGGAAAGTGGTTTTCTGAGTATTTTTAGAAAGTTGAACTTGTAACTCTTCTCTGGATATCCTTATATTTGTGTGATGTTGATATGAGATTATTGTTATTAGGAAGTAAATATGTTTTGGTTAGATACTTAGAATTATAACAGTTTTATGTGAAATTTCAAATATCAAATCTCTCACCCGATTTCACGGGTTCCAAAGCAATTAATTAATTTGATCCCCGCCTTATTTGGTTCAAAAACTAAAAAGGAAGGTGGTCCGAGGTTGCATAAGCCTACTGACGATTACAAGTTTTTTCTCAGCGTTAAACTCAGCTTCCCCCACATGTTCAACTCTTGCAATAAAGTAAAAAAAAGATATTGTAGGTTTATCGTATGGTTGGAACACTTAAATATGACTAAATTACCTATAATTTATAAATAATTAAATCACTTCTCGATCGAACAAGAACAATTGCTGTCTGTCTTTAACTACTCTACCACCACTTGATGGCGGCTATATATATATATATATCTTTAGCGACATTTTGTCTTTAGCAAATAAACAATCAAGCTGTGAAACAAAGCGTAAAATATAGAAATAAAACATGTCATATGATTTCTCATATCAACGTACGATAATTTAATTTTTAAAGTGTATGTTTGTCCCGTTGTTGTTGTATTTGTTCCACATTCATATCTACATCTTTTATTGCCTGTTTTGGGAATTCTCTTTTGTTTGGTATCTTCTTTTCTAAATACAAGTTTCTTCCCGTACATTATACCCCTATAATTAAAATATGTATCTCTAGAGTACTCAGGAACTTGGGCCGAAGGCCCAATTTTATATTTTTTTGGTTAAAAAGACAACTGATCTTTTTAACAAGCTAGGCTTCAAAAAAAATTTCAAAATGTTGTTGAAGGACAATTTTAAAGACACTCTCATTTGTAAGGTCGAAAATACCCTTTGATGATCTAAAAATTCCAAGAAACCTAATTTCCAATAAAGAGGCAGTTTCTTAAACGACTGAAATAGAGAATCGAGCGAGGGAATTTGACGATTTTGTCGAGCTGAATCTATAGGGTTGAATTTGATTTCTTGCTATAAGATCATCAATCTATTTTAAGTTTTGGTGATTGGATCTCTCTATTTGTTGTATGAAGATGATTTTAAGGGTTTTGAGTTAGTTTTTGGTGAGGAATTCTAGAGAGAGAAAGTTGCAATTTCCAATTTTTGAATCTTTAGGGTTGAAGTAATTAAATTTTATTGCTATGTGAGTTCTAATGTTTTGTTAGTTTTGATGTTTATGTTGAAACTTATTTGTTGGATTTATATGGAAATTGTGGAAATATAGTTGATGCAAGGAATATGTTTGATAAAATTCTTCAAAGAGATCTCTGTTGCTTGGAATGCAATGTTAGTTGGTTATACAAGATTGAATGCATGTGAGAAATGTTTCTTCTTGGACAATCATGATAGGTGCTTATGTTCAAATTGAGAATTTCCAAGAGATGTCGTCGCTTGAAATGCAATGTTAGTTGATTATACAAGATTTGAGTTGGTTGAAATAACTAAGAAGTTGTTTGATGAAATGCCTGTGAGAAATGTTTCTTCTTGAACAATCATGATAGGTGCTTATGTTCAAATTGAGAATTTCATGAAAGCTTTGGAAGTTTTTCGAAGAAATTAAAAAGGATGGTGCCAGAGCTGATAAAATGACTATCAAAACTATTATGACTATTATAAACTTTTAGGGTTTTTAGCTAGTTTTTGGTAAAGCATAATAAAGAGAAATTCTAATTTTCTGTTGTGTTAAACGAGTTTGTGAGGGTTTTTAAAGGATTCAAACAAACTTTCTTCATAGTTTTCATCTGATAGACAAAATATAGTCATTTGTAACAAATTTTGTTAAATCAATTCAAAAACCATTTGCAAGGCACTGCAAGGTGTTTGCAAGGTCATTGCAAGGCTCTGCAAGTTTTTTGCAAGACACTGCAAGCTCATTGCAAGGCTCTGCAAGTTTTTGGCAAGACACTGCAAGATGTTTGCAAGGCATTGCAAGGTGTTTGCAAGGCACGGAAAGGTGTTCACAAGCACTACAAGATATTGCAAGGCACTGCAAGGTGTTTGTGATGCACTGCAAGAAGTATTCAAAACAATAATAGAATCCAAAATGTAACTGTAAGAGGTTGAAATTTATTTGGTAAATGTTGCTGACCTTCTTTTTATTGGGGTTCGGGGGTGGAATCCCTGTTTTTTTTTTTTTGTAGAAATTTTCAAAGTAATTTTTTGTAGAAAATTTCAATGCAATTAATAGAATAAAAAAAATGTAACTTTAAGTATTCGAAATTTAAAATCTATTTAAAAAGATTAAGAGTAACATCTAAGCATCATGGAATTGTTCTTGCAACCCTTTAAAATCAATTCAAAAAATAATTTTGCAAAACTTTTGCAAGGCACTGTAGGCAGTTTGCAAAGCACTGCAAGGTCATTGCAAGACTCTGCAAGGTGTTTGCAAGGTAATGCATAATGAATATTTGACATATATGAGAACAAACTATCATAAATGAAATCACCTTCCATATCACATTCATTCATCAAAATATTCACAAACACATTCATTCATTTATCAAAATATTTACAGCAAAAAACAAATTCAAACGTCTTTTTTCGACTTAGACCAACATTATTTGTCATTTGAAAACACTTGAACAACTATCTTTCTCCTAAGTTTCCTCATTTATTGTGGTTCAACCTCCATTTCATTAATATCCTCGCCTTTTATAATATTCTGAATTAAATAGGCATATGTACAACGCACCAGTCAACTCTGCAAAGAAAATGTCAATACATTTAGCTAAAGCAAATCAACTCAAAAAATATTCTGCAACTGAGTTGCAAGGCACTGCAAGGTGTTTTTGCAAGGCAGTGCAAACTCATTGAAGCATTTCGTCGAGCAGGTCGTATGCATCATCTATACGACCAGATTTCAGCAAAACGTTAAGAATGGTACTATAAATATGAGTTGCTTTTCTACGAAGATTTGATTTTCTTAAACAAATTAAGTTCAATTATATGTAAGGAGGGATTTGAATCAATGTAGATGGTGAATACAACAAAACATCAATCTGGAGAGAGAGAGAGAGAGAGAAAAAAAAAATAGATTTGAAGTTACTGAAATAAATCGAAGAGATTGTCATGAACAATAATCAAATGTGTAAGTTACTGAAATAGATCGATAGATTGTCATGAGCAATAGATGGTCTTGAATACTTTAATTAGAAGTAATTGATCATTACCTATACATAATCGTAAGAGAGATTAGGGTTCGAGTTGTCGTCGGTTAGAGGGTCGGCCCTGGGCCTAGGCAACCCAGGCGATCGCCTAGGGCCCCCAAATTTAGGGGGTCCCCAATTTATAAAACATTATATATGTGGATAGTATTATATGTATTGTTTTATGCACATATATATCAATTTTATTTGGGTAGTAGAGTTGGTAAAGTAGCTGGTTAGTGAACATAAGGTCAAGGGTTCGACTCCGACAACTTACATTATTTTTTAGAATTTTTTTTCTTTAAAAGTAGGCACTAAAAGTAAAAATATAGATACCAAATAACAAAGCTTACCCAAAAGACATCTTAATAAAGAACAAAAATCAAATTAAATACATATTTTTGTAATTTAGTCTTTTCTTTTTTCTAATTTCTCTTCATTCTCACATTTCTATTTCATTCTCTAGAATCTTTACAATGGGTTTATCACACATTTACACCTAAAGAATCATTTCGAGTCAACTACTTTTTGCATATTGTTGATCAAGATATTTCATCTATTAAAATTAGGTTTGAACAGTTTCAAGTATATGCAAATATTTTTGAATTTTTATTTGATTTAAAGAAGTTAGACAATGAGAGTTCAAAAGTTTGTTACACCAATTTAGAAAGCTCCCTTAAGCATGAACAACACGACGACATTGATGGAGATGATTTGTATTCTGAAAAGAAAGTTTTAAAAGGATTTTGCCAGAGAATACCAAAAGACCAATTGAAGTGTTACACTATTTGAAATTGATGGAAGGGTGTCCGAATGCGTGGATCGCTTATAGAATTTTTTTGACCATTCCGATTACTGTGACTTATGCTGAGAGAAGTTTTTCAAAGTTGAATTTTATCAAGTCTGACTTGCGAACATGTCTCGAGAAAGAGTAAATGAATTAGCTTTATTATCTATTGAACATGAATTAACTGAGAATATTTACTACACAAATGTGATTAGTGATTTTGCATCGAAAAATGCAAGAAGAGCGGTGTTTAAGTAGTATTTGTTTCATGTATAATTTTATCAACTATAAATTTTATAAAAAAATGTCAAATTTTATATTTTTTTGACTTAAAGTGTAGGGGCCCCCGTCGATACGTTGGCCTAGGTCACCCGTCGATACGTTCGCCTAGGGCCCCCAGAAATCAGGGTCGATACTGCGTTGGTTTTACAAAGAGAGGGAATCGTGGGTTTAGAGAGAGAAAAAGGGAAACTTTTTTTTGAAAGAGAAATAAATTTGATTTCTTTGACTGAAAAAAATTATACAATTGCCACGGGGAGCTGAAGCCAAAAAATATTGATGAATCTTTTTAGCAAAGCTCAAACTTATTCTTAGAGAGTATTTGGCCAAATTCCCGTACTGATAATTTGTGATATTAGACATATGACTAATGATGTCTAGTCAATACATAGCTTCTTATGTTCTCTAGTTTTAAAATCTCGTCAAAATTTTTTTCAATGAAAAATGGGGTTAATTAGGCAATATATTATATATAATATTATATATATTCTCTATTTAAATGGTCAAACTAAATAAAAGATGGTTCTATATTTTGATTTATGAAGAGAAGAATACTTGCAACCCCGGACTAAGAGCATCTCCAATGCAAAACTCAATCTTAGGAACTCTAAGTGCCACATATGATTTTTAGAGTTTTTTTCTTAAAAACTCTTTTTAATGCAACACTCTATTTGGATTCTAAGATGACGTTTCGAGGGTGGAACAGAGATATCTCAAGAGGACACTCTAGAAATAGAGTGTCCCCTTGATATATCTCTAATTGACCAACTCATTAATACTTGATTTTCAACCAATAGAAATCGGGTCTTCTATATTTTTAAAATAACCAATTATTTATTTACTAAAATAACTACGCCACAAAAAAAATTGAGGATCTTTATTTTTGCCACCAATGAGTGAGAATCTCAATTGGAACTTGACACATATGATAAATAGAGAGTTTTGCGATTGAGATGCTCTAAGCTTAAGCATCCTGGGAAGACCTCATCCCCTCATTAGTCATTAACTTAAAAAAAATCTGAACACATTTTAGCTAGCAATTGAACTTGAATGAGATGATATGCGGTTGAAATTATGTAAGGGTCTGTTTGACACATGGGAAAGTAGTTGGATGTATAAGTTATTCTGATGAGAAAAAAAATCAAATTTTTTTTATGAAATGAAGTTTGAAGTGTTTGATAGGAAGATAGGAAAACAAGAGTGGTTTTAGAAAATGATATACTAGTTGCCATTAATTGGCCTTTTAGACGGTGTCTTTAAACTTTTTGCCTGACCTTCTACCCTAAAGGCCTAGATTTCCATTGAGAAAGAGAGAACAAGTCGGTAAAGAGAGAGAGGGAGCAGATCGGGAGAGAAAAACCTTCGTGATTCTTCATGGCGCCATCACCCTCTTCTTCCCTCTCTAATTTCAGTGACCAATTTGGATATCGATTCTGCGATTTTGTTGATATGGCGACTGGAAAGTATTTATGGAGTCATTTGTCTTTGTCGAAAGTCAATCAAGAAGATCGTCTTTAAAGTTTTTCTTCTAGTTTTCAATCCTATGTGATAAGGGTGAATTGGGGATCATTTCGTCTGTTTCATAAAAATGGGCATTTCAATGGTGATTAGAGCTTGTTAATCCCATTCTAAGTTCTTATTCGCTTCCTTCATGGCCATTTTGATGGTGATTAGTGAATGTTAGGATTCAAACAAGTCTAAATATTCAAGATTATGAGACGAGATTCATGAGGACAGTGACGATTAGTTCATGACTGGATTGAGAGAGGGAGACCAGGGATTGAGAGAGAGATAAAAAAACGGGAGAGATAGCACGACAACAGAGAGAGCTTGTTTCGTGAGATAATGGTAAAGTTGTTTTTCCATCTTTTTTATGGGAAATTTTGAGACCCTTTATCCAATCTTTTTTCTGATGGAAATCCACTTTCTTATTTTTTTTGTGAGTTAAACCAGAATTTCATTCATAACTAGGAAATCAGTCTAGAACATTACATGGTTGAGATTTTAACTCCTCTGAGTACAACATGAGAGTTACATAAGTAAAGTACAACATATAACTTCCAAACGTAAAGTACCTCATGAAGGGAAAGGAGTAACAAGACAAAACCTAAATGAAGAAACCCTATAGGTCACAAAATGAAAAGATCATCAAGATCGCGAATGAAAAGACCCTAAAGGTCATAAAATTGTATTGTTCTAAAACATAAGTAGAAATTATAAACCAAGTAGATAAATGGAGATCGTGCGAGTCTGTCAGACTGAAGTCTTCTTTCTTGCACTTCCAATCGGTTGGATTGTGGACTATAGATTGATAGTTAGATGTCTAATCGTTATATTTTCCATAGTTGTTTAAATAAGGAATTGTGGATCTTCATGAATGGACGAAACGTGGTGCCATACTATTCATGAAGAACTACCAAATCGTCGATCTTCATCAATGGACGAAACATTAGTCTTCATCACTGGACGGATCACCTTAAGAAACCACCACCTTTACCCACTTCCTCCTCTCTTGACAATTGAAAATGGTTAGTCAGATGATGATGTATCGATATTGGTGAATCTGATCTTCTTCCCATACCAACATTTTCGTCTCATTTCTACAGTTATACCACTCTGCTATACTCCAAAAACTCTGCTCGGATGGTAATAGATGTTAAATTAGGTCAAGAAACGAAAACAACACACTCGTAGAAGCAAAGAAGTAGAGATTCCGGCGAAGGGACATCCCGTCGCCGGAGGAAACGATGAACTTTACGGTTTTCTCTCTAGAAAAAACAGTTATTCAGAGAGAAGAGGAGTAAATCCACTTTCTTATTATTTGTCTTATCAAATAGCGGAAAATCGATTAAGCTTGGGTTTTAGTCTATTTAAAACCGCATGTTGTTTCCGACGTGGTCGTTGTAGTTAAAAGGCTATCTGATCACAATAATTATTTTGATAACACCGTATTAACAACGGTTAATTCACTCTTTCATGAAATACTTGATTCATATGGTAAATTTTGTAGAGTATTTTTTGCGTTAATTGATAACCATGATGGGGCCTAAAAGGTCTCCACTCGCAAGTATATGGGGGTCAAGATAAATGATCTAGAAACTAATGACGAAGGGAACCTAGGGTTTCGAACACCTTAAAATGCATAAGCTACAACCTATTCATTCATATCTTTCTTATAACTCAAGATTCGATAACCTCTTGTACCAAATCTTAGAAACTGTCTTTTTTTTCTCTGACCATTTTCTCGAAACCTTTTTTTCACGAGAATTAGTTTTCCTCATGAAAATCTTTTTTTTTCACGCAAACCATTTTTTTTTCACGAAAATATTTTTTTTTCTCCGAAAATTATTTTCCCGAGAACCGTTTTTTCTTATGAGAACTGTTTTCCTCATAAAAACTGTTTTTTCCCACGAAACTTTTTCTTTTTGGAAATTGTTTTTTTTTCGAAAACATTTTTCACGAAAACCGTATTTATGTCAAATAGGCAGGTTCAAAAGGGACATATTTGTTGACAATTGGGACGCCATTAGTGACTGTTTGAACTAAACAGTGACGATTCGTGACTTAAAAGCGGCGAAAACTATGAGATCCGTTAGATGTGGAGATAAAGCGCAGAACGAACGTCACTCGTTGGACTTTAGACGCCCTACCGGAACTGTGTCGGAATAGATAGAATCTCGGCCGTTAGATGGGCTCTTCGGGACTATCTAGAAGGTTGCCTGAAGAACGCCCGAAGACAAAACGCTGGCCGTCCAATCTCAGGCATTGGAAGCGTGATCATCTTATTTGGATTTTCCTGATAACAGTTTGCTCCCCAAACTGATTTTCCTCTTTGTCGTTTTAGTCCCTCAAATGACTAAATGTTGTCCAACCTTTAAACGGGAATATCTCATTCATCCGGAATCAAATTAGTGATTATTGGCTCTAAACCCAAGAAATCGACAAGACGAACGTAATGACATATTTCGTTTCTGAGTTTGACGATTCAAACCGAGCCAAAATTGGCTCCGATTCCAACAAAAACCTTACCAGAAATGTCACCTCACTCAAGTAGTTTAGAGAAGTGGAGAAAACAAAGCCATGTGAGAGACTCATTAAATTAATAGTACTCGTTATCTTACCCAACCTTCAAACATTTAGGGTTGAAATTCATTCTCATGTCTAAATAGGACAAGAAGTACCATTTCTTGCTTTAATTGGTCTCAACATCTTATACAACAAAGTCAAGTATAGTTTGTTTTTATTCTCATTTCCCTTGAGACACATCTAGGAGATATGGGAAACTCCAGCCCTGATTGAATGTGATTTGACAAAGAGATAGAGAAAATTACTTATAAGATGGAGATATTGCAAACCACTAAAAAAATCTCTAGATTTACTAAATTCGAGCTTGCACCTCGGCCTGGGAGGTGTATAAGTATCACAAAACTAGCTACTAACTAAGCCATACCTCAAAAGTCATTACTAGAGTAACTAGTATCACTAATAAAGTGTTATGAGGATGTATAATTTCGTCTTCTGCCTCTTTCCACTTCTATTCTCCTACTCTAAAGCTGCCGATTTCTGCGTGGCTGACCTAAAATCAGCCGAAACTCCGACTGGATACCCCTGCAAGCCGACTAGTAAAGTCACTGTTGATGATTTTGTGTTCCATGGCAATGCGTCTGCAAGTACAACAAATAATATCTTCAAGGCTACAATTACACCTGCATTTATTCGACAATTTCCGGGCTTAAACGAATTAGGGTTAGGTTTGGCTAGGTTAGATATAGCTTCAGGTGGTGTAGTACCATTTCATACTCATCCTGGTGCTAATGAAATACTAACAGTTTATCAAGGTTTACTTTCTGCAGGTTTTGTTTCATCTTCATCAAACAAAGTTTATGTTAAAACCCTAAAAACAGGGGATGTCATGGTTTTTCCTAAAGGGTTATTGCATTTCCATGTCAATGTTGGAGAGTCTCCAGCAGTTGCTGTTGCTACTTTTAGTAGTCCTGAACCTGGTCTTCAGATTCTTGATCATGCTCTTTTTGGTAATGACTTTCCTTCTGAATTAATTGATAAGACTACATTTCTTGATGATGATCAAGTTAAGAAGCTCAAGAAATTCTTCCATGGATCTGGTTAATTAATGATGGATCAATTTGCATTGTTTATTACTTCCACTAATTGTTTGCTTTATGTATGTCTCTTTTCTTGTTCTTTAGGGTTGTGAGGGTATGAGTTCCTTGTATATGTACAATCTAAAGTATTGTCAAGTGATATTATTTGCAACATTGATTGAGTTTTGGTTGATGATTGTTTAGTATTTGTAATTTTCTTTTCCTTTTTTGTTAAGAGCAAATAACATAAACTAAATTAAGCATTATGTTGTTACAAGGGTAGTTGTGGACGATAATTGGCGGAACAAATTTCCACATCCGCTCTTTATTATCTCTTCTTGCCCATTTAGCTAAGATGTCTGCTAATTGAATACAATTACGAAGAATATAATTGAAGTGCATAGAAGTAATTCAGCTTTTAATATGTTGATCTTCTTCACTTTCGCCTTTGTTTCCCGTTCCAATACCACCTTCGGACCTTGAAGATGATAAACCAAATTTTGGTTGTCGTCTTCTATTATTGAATAATTCATGTTTTGCTGCTTTTCCCATTGAATGGCACTTAAAATTTCATTTGCTTCATTTTCTTCACCGGGCTTTCAGAATCTTTGTACTCATTGTTACAAATTGAGCTTATGGACTATATATAATGGATATACCAATGTTGCCAAATTTAAAGGTGAAGGATATAACCACAAAGGATACACCAATTTTAATTTTAGAATCTCTGTGCTCCTTTTTACAAAATGAGCTTGACTATAATGCTTGGGGCCAAAAGGAACGAATGATCTCTTGAGCTATAATAATAATATTATCTGAAATTCGATGATTCGAGAAAAAAGTTGATTGAAATGGAGAAATTATCTCGCTCAGAAGGGGTTTAAATCTATCCACCAAAATCTTGGTGTAAGCTTATAAGTGTTATTTAAGAGACTTATCCGCCTAAAGTCGGTTGGCGATTGAGGACTACTCATTTGTCCAAAATCATAGGATCAATGGGTCAAAAAACGAAAGATAATTTGAAATATGATTTAGATCCTCCAGGAGTAACTGTTGGTTTTCGTGGTTCTCTTTAAAATAATAAATACTTCAACTTTCTGTTTAAACAAAACAGAGTACAACCACTTGGTTTTTATTTTCTTCTGATAAAGAAAAAGTTATCTTCTCTAATCTAATTGAAAAGAGATGAAAAACAGTGATTATCAAAATGATAAGTTATCTTCTCGGATATATATATATATATATATATCCGAGTCGAGGATACCTCTGTCCTTAAGACAATTTTCACCCTGTATATTAGTACCAACAGTAATGGTGTAAGTCTCCCAGGGTAAAACGGATTACCTATCAAGTTAAAGATGGTACCTCTTAGTTATGATAGTCTGACGAACTTTGTAAGCAATACAAACTTCTGAACAACGATCCTTAAACTCTAATGCTTGAAAATGAATGCTCAGAAATACTAAAAAATTAATGATTTGTTTGCTGAATTCTCATGGTATTTATAGGGGTATTGACACCACTTCGTATGGGTGCCTATAGATGAATGGATGCTTCCCAACAGTCATATTTGACTGTTGGTTTTCGGGTGCCATATTGACCGTCAGATCTTAACAGATCTATTAAGATCTCGCGCATTGAACACCCACGGTTAGATCATCAACGGATCTATCTTAAGAGCGTCAAATATTCTGGCCGTCAGATCAAATCTATGACCGTAAAATCCAAGGCTCCAATCGCTCCTCGTGACGATGCGTACGTACAAAGTGCAAAGTGCGTGAAGGCGCCTCTAAAAGTGCCCAATGCGCCCATTCGCCCACGCCACGCGTGCATGGTTTGCGTGGTGCAAACCACGCGAAGCACCTTTCCAGTTCAAGGAACATACCGTAAATATATGGAAGAGTTTATATAAGGAAATAAAACTTCTCCAACATTATAAATGTGGTAGTAAACTCTAAATCCCGGTTTAGAGTTAATGGTACCCATACCAAACTAATTTGGTAATAACTCATTTATACGGAATCGGATTTGGACAAAATTTAGGTCTAACTTCAAGAGATTGACGAGACGAATCCAACGAGACGTCTTGCTCGAGATTCTGATGAATATAGGTACCTCAAATTAAAGAAAAACCGGTACAGCTGCTTTTGAGCTAGGTACCGATTCCAACAATCCCCCACATGAATGATTATTACATGTTTTCGAAAATCACAGCAAACTGACTGACCTTACTATGCTAATGCAGTCAGACAGAAGTTCATATGCGAAATTTCACTGCATCAGAAGAGGTGGCTTTTGGCTTTGAACCTTTTCTAGTGAAAAACTACATGGCTTACAACGACAACAGTGAACTATAAGTCTTGAACTGAGTCCTGGTCACTGTAAACCAATATAGCTATCACACTGCTAGTTTCTTACTTACGTAAGTTCTCGGTGTTGTTCTTTTCGGTCTTGAACGATCCCGGATTCTTGCGTGTTACTAGAGAATTCAACCTAAAACGATATTCTCATAGAACCGGCCACAGTTCTCACACATATAGGTTTTTCCTACTTAAGTATCCTGCTATACCTTTACTTTTAGAATTTATTCTTAGTCTTATCGGAATTATTAAAAGCTTTCAAGCTTAATCTCTTTAATACAGGCGACACTAATATCATCCTAGGCATGGTAAAGAGATATGCTCTCTTTCAGTGTCACTTTCGAGTCAGGATATAACTTCAGTTGCCCTTTGAACCTAGATCGTGGGATCTCCAGTCTTCTAGGTAAGGTTTCATCATGCCTTTACTCATTTTCTTTAGGTAGCATCCCCATTCCTTTTGACGAAGCAATTACAAGACCTCTAGATAAGTAACCCCTTAGTAAAAGGATCGGCTAGGTTATCTTTGGATTTCGCATAGTCAATTATTATGACTCCCTCAGTGAGTTATTGTTGTACGGTGTTATGTCGTCTACGAATGTGTCGTGACTTACCATTATACATCTTACTATGTGCTTGTGCAATCGCAGCTTGGTTATCACAATGTACATTGATTGCAGGCACTGGCTTAGGCCATAAAGGTATATCTTCTAAAATTGTCTTAGCCATTCAGCTTCTTCTGCAGCTTTATCCAATACAATAAACTCTGAATCCATTATTGATCTAGCAATGCATGTTTGCTTAGAAGATTTCCAAGAGATGGCCGACCCTCCAAGCATGAATACATAGCCACTAGTTGACTTTATATCATCGGTATCTGATATCCAATTTGCATCACAATATCCTTCAAGTACTTCTGTGTACTTAGTGTAATGGAGTCCGTACTCCTTTGTATGTCGTAGATATCATAATAGCCTGGTTGTAGCAATCCAGTGTGTCTCATCTGAATTACTTGTGAATCTGCTCAATTTGCTAACTGAGAGAGCTAAGTCTGGTCGAGCACAATTCATGAGATACATAAGGCTGCCTATAATCCTTGAGTATTCTAATTGTCTTACTCCAGTTTTGTTATTCTTTTTAAGATGAATACTTGGATCTAATGGAGTCCTTGCTATCCTGTCGTCATTTTTACTGAACCTTTCCAAAATCTTCTCAACATAGTGAGATTGGGACAAACTAATCCCTTCAGCTGTCTTTGTAAGTTTTATGCCAAGAATGACTTCAGCTTTTCCTAGATCTTTCGTATCAAAGTTTTTGGAATGCATTAGTTGTGTTAATGACATCTAAATTATTTCCAATAATTAACATATCATCTACATACAAACATAATATGACACATCCTTTTGTAGTGCTCTTAGTGTAGACACATTTGTCACACATTAATTTTCAACCCATTTGATAGTAAAGTATTATCAAAATTTAAGTGCCACTGCTAAGGAGCTTTTTTAAGACCATACAATGATTTTACTAATCTGCACACCTTCTCTTGTTGTCCAGGAACCACAAACCCTTCAGGTTGTTTCATATAGATCTCTTCATCGAGATTTCCGTTTAAGAAGGTTGTTTTTACATCCATTTGGTGAATTTCCAAATTATATAAGCATGATATAGCTACTAACACTCTTATGGAGGTGATTCGACTAACAGGAGAATAAGTATCAAAATAATCCAACCCTTCCTTTTGTTCGAATCCTTGTGCGACGAGTCGTGCCCAAGGAATGAAACTTCCCGAAATTTCACCAAAATTTCACGAAACGTTTCCTAAAATGAGATTAGGTGCACGAAATAACACTTACAACTATTTCCTGCATAGTTTCCACCGACATGATCGAAATTTCCACCGAAGTTGTTGGAAATATCTAAATTTCCACCGACATGATGGAAATTTCGACCGACATAGTAGAAGTCTAGCAAAAAAATCAGAGAAACTAATACAAGAAAAATATCCATTTCTTCGTCTTTTTCATCTTCATTTCTCTTAGATCTTTTTTGATTTTTATGTTATGTTTTCCATGGTTTTTAAATCTATTTGAATGATTTACGACTTGACTTAACTGCCTAAATTGATTTTATCTTAGTAACACCTCTAATATAACTGCGTAATTGACGATACCTTCTCAAACTAACATAGTTTGTTAATTATTATTAGTAAGAATGTTATCTTTTGGGTGTTATATCCAAAAAATTATTCAATTTACCCCCGGAAGTAACTGTGTAATTGTTAATACTCCCTAAACTAATAGATAATGTAAACATCATTTTTATGCTTCATTATGGTTTAATAATCTTGTTATACATAATTGCATCATATTTCTATCATTTCTGTAGATTTGTAAGATTTCCACACTGACCGAAACATTTCTACGAAACGTTTCCACTTTTGGACCGACCGAAATTTCCACCGAAACCGAAATTTCATTCCTTGGTCGTGCCTTATATTTTTTGATAGATCCATCGGTTTTTAATTTCTTCTTAAAAACCCATTTACATCCTAAAGGCTTACCACCAGGTGGAAGATCCACTACCTCCCAAGTATGGTTTTGCATGATGGATTCTATCACACTGTTCACGGCTTCTTTCCAAAATGGAGCTTCTGGAGTAGTCATAGCTTCTGTAAATGTTTGAGGTTCTCCTTCAATCATGAAGGTGACAAAATCAGGACCAAAGGTCTTTTGTACATTTGTCCTTTTACTCTTTCGAGGTTCAATTTCTTGTTCTTTGATTTCTGTCTCATCTTCTTTAGATGTTTCTGAAATTTGATCACTTTGATCTTTGTTTCTCTTCTTAGTTTCACATTGTATTTCCCGATTCTGTTTATATGGAAAGATATGCTCAAAGAACTCTGCATCTCTAGATTCCATAATGGTGTTTACATGGATATCTATTATATCTGATTTGTGAACTGATGCACCCGAAAAGGTTGCACACCCAAGCGGAGGTATCAAGTAGTAACCGGTAAAACCGGAGTCGATCCAAGGATAGGAAGGCGGTTCAGATAACGAAGGGTCTTATCCCCCGGTCTATGTATCAAATGCTAACTTAGACTAAATAGGAAAGGAAACAAAGATAAATGGGGGTTTTAGATTGAATAAGTAATAAGAGAAGAAATAAACTAATTAAACGATAAAAGTAAACGGGCGAGAGAGATTCGAGAGAAGAGTCGGAGGAACAAGAGTCGGGAGACGGTAAGACTCGATTCGGGCAACAAATAAGTGAGAGAGGTGTCGAAGTCCGGGAATCCATAATGATAAACCTACGACTATGTGTAGTCCGATTTAATGTGAAGTACAATCGTTGTTCGACTCCTAAAGTAGATGTCTCTAAGTACTACGTATATCCGGAGATCATACTTAGTCAAACAAACGTCTAAATCGGTTAATCCCGAGTCATCAAAAGTGTCGTCTAGTCGCCTAACTATGTGAAGTGCATGACAAGACACATGAAATTATGACTTAGACTACGATCGATATCGAATACTTCGTTTCGTCTATTAACTATGCGAAGTGCTTGACAAGACGCATGAAAATACGATCAAAACGATAATCGAATCAAATGAACATCAATTGATAATCAAAACTTCAAATCATATTAAACATAATCACAAATTCATCACATTTCATCTCATATAATCGACACACTTGATTTAGCTAACATGGTGAATAAGTAATAAATGAAAAGAAATGATAAGAGAAATCCCCCTTTTTCGATGTGGCTCGAGGCTAGGTTCGTCGAGAAAAATGAGTCTCTAAGTGTAGTCGATCTCCCCGTAACAAAATTCTGGATTTCCCTTTTATAGTGCACTTTGGGTGTCCCCGAGCAAAAATCAGATTTCCCCATAGCGACCACCATCATCTTCTCCATTTTTCACCCAAACTCCATTAAAGCTTCATCAAGCTTTCTCTCTCTAGCAATCTTCAACCAAAACCAAATCAAACCATATAGGAAGCTAGCTCATGATGTGGGAAACAAAAGCCCTATGGTTTCCGGCCAAAAAGGTGGCCGGAATACACAAGAAAAACCGGCTAAAGAGATGAAGATTCCGGCCAAAACCCTAGGTTATCCGGCAAGAAGCTGCTGTCCCGGCAAGAAGATGCTGTCCGTGCGTGTCTAAGGTGCTGTCCCGAGCTGGTGCAGGTGCTGTCCGTGCGTCCCCTTTGAATCCCGAGCAGCAGCTCCATGAGAGCTTCAAAAACCGAGCTGCTGCTGCAGCTCCATGAGAGCTCGGGCTGCTGTTGCGTCCGTCCCTATGCTGTCCCGTGCTATGCGCG
>BEHA01044947.1:492152-532686 GCA_002897215.1 Eschscholzia californica subsp. californica | reverse complement strand
TCGGCCTCACGGACATACACTCCAAATATGAAATCACTCAAGAATGGTTCGCTCGTATGTGTGAGTGTGATCACTAACATGGACTCAACACATAAAAAGGGGTGAGGACAACATTTTGGAACGAATGATCGTCGAAAAGGAATTAGCCACTATATAGAGTGGGGAAGCTCACTTGCCCTTCTCACCCATTCTACCCTCTAAAGATGTCTTCTAAAGTTTAGCGGATACTAGAGATGGATGACGATGGAAGATTCCCGAGAATGTCGAACTCTTCATGATAGAACCTCTTAAGCATTTCCACATTCGTTTCTTGCTCGAATACTTATTCATGAACATTAACACAAACACATATATATACAATCACATCACTCACACAAAAGAGCTAACATGCTCAAACATACACATCAACCACTTTATTTCATTTCTCTTTCTTCTTCTTTTTTTTCCATCACTTTTTTTTCGCTTTTTCACTTTTTTTCCTTTTATTTTTTTCTTTTTCATAACACAAATACAATCAACCAAAACAAAATACAACACACACAACTCTATTCTTGCAATCAACTTTTTCCATTTCATACTTGCTTTGACATTCTTCATTCTTTCTTCTCATGTCTTCATTCTCGGGATATAAGATGATGATGGTAATGGAGTATCCGCCTCCCTCTAGTTGACACTCTTATTGGGTTTCATGGACTACAAGGGCAAGGTTAATTCGCTATCCTAATGTCACTCCTAGTGGCTAAGAAAGTTGAGCACACGAGATCAAAGGAGCTCTTTTGATAGTTACGAGGTTGAGTAGCTCTTCATTCTACTCGGAGTTAGCGCGGAAGAGTACACTCGAAGGACAATTTAGGCTTTGAGCTCTCACATGGGTTAAGTCTCCACTAATGACTACTCTAGGTCTCTTAGAGATGTTTCTTCTTCACTAAGATGTTACTCCCATAGTATAACACAAACACTCAAAGACTCGACTTTCATGCAAAGACCATTAGCAATCACAAAACTCATCAACTCGACACATATGCATCAACATTCCTAAAACTATCACTATAATCACATGCAAATCTACTCAAAATGTTCAAAATTTTCAAATTTTGGCTAATTTGAACCCTTTTGTCTTTGAAACCCATGGTCATGCATTGGTTATGGTCATATCCCGCATCCCCAAACTTAAGACTAACATTGTCCTCAATGTTCTAAGCATACACTCACCAAAAGATAAAGAGACACATCAATTTAAAGAGAAGAGTGGAGAGATATTACCATAACCGAAGGAGATAAAAGATGATACTACCAAGGCTCATGTATAAAGAGGTTCCAAGTTGATGCCAAGCTCACGCCATCCCCAAACTTGGAACAAACCACGCCTTAGAAGTAAAACATATAAGAAATGCTCCTAAAATATCCAAAATATAATGAGAATGAAGCACATAAAAGACATGACCATATAAAGTCTACCACTAACGCGGGTATACACGATTGCATTGAGCTATGCAATCAGCCTTTGATTCTCTTGTTTTCACACAAGAGCACGAGTTATGTCTCGCGGAGGGTTTCCAGAGATGCTACCCACAAACATCAAGATCCATCTTAATCGGCTAACGATCATATAGCAAAAGACGGAAGATTTGGGGGTCAACCCAAAGAAAGCTATATATAAATGCAAATAGTCTCACAAGAATATCAATCCTAAGAAGTGCATGTGAGACTAAAAGCGAAAAGAAGCCATCCCCAAACTTTGTGGATGCACTGTCCACAAAGTAAGCATGGATGCCAGGGCCGACGACTAAAAAGTCGTCAAAAGGATCGACATATAGGCGAAGTGAGGGAAGGTCAGTCAAAGGCAAAAAGTCAAACTTAAGCTTAGTGGATAGAACATCCACTAAGTCCCTAGACATACTAGGAAAGAGTCCGAAGCGTCCCAAAAGGGGTCAACAACCGAGTCTAAGATCATGTGGAAGGTCGAACTAGACTCTAAAGGTAAGGCAATCGGCTCAGGGACCAAGTCTAGGTCCGTGGTTTCCTTAGGTAAATGGTCTGACAAACTATCCATTTTCTCTTCAACTACTATGTTATCGACATCCTTAAAGGCATCTGGAGCCTCAAAGTTTGTTACAACACCATTCTTTTCTAACATGGCATCTAAGACTGCCTCCTCACAAGTGTTAAAAATCGGAAAGCTCAAAATAGTGTCATCCCCAAAATTGTTCCTGGAGCTATCATCCTGAACATTAAAACCTAATGAGGTCTGATCATGGTGAGATGACGATGGTCGAGGGAGTGAGCAATGAGAGTCATCGGTTAATTCATGCTCAAAGGGTCTATCAGGGTCTATCAGAACTCAACAACATTGCATTCATCATTTCTTTCAAAGTTCTGTTTTTACGCTCAGCAATCCCATTTTGTTTAGGATTGTATGGAGCGGTTGTTTGATGAATGATTCCATTCTTTGCACATATTTCAGCAAAAGGAGATTCATATTCTCCTCCTCTATCACTTCTAATTGCCTTAATCTTTTTATTAAGCTGATTTTCCACTTCTGTTTTATAAAGCTCAAATTTTTGAATTGCTTCATCTTTACTTCCTAATAAGTAAACATAACAAAAATCTTGTGGAATCATCTATGAAAGTGATGAAATATTTCTTTCTTCCTTTTGTTTGAACCATTTTTAAATCACAAATATCAGTGTGAATTAATTCTAAAGGTTCTGTGTTTATTTCAACTGATTTAAAAGAAGGCTTAGTCATTTTTGACTCTACATATGTGGGGCACTTCTTTCTAGATTCAAGTTCAAATTTGGGTATTAGGTTCATATTCATTAATTTCTTTATTGAATTTAAATTCACATGTCCTAATCTCTTATGCCAAATTTCAGAAGAAGATTCAACAATATAAGCAGAACTCATAGCTTTATTATTAATAATGTTCGATGCCTTAGGCATTACAGTTGTTACATTTAGTTTAAATTGACCCCCCTGACATGTATCCCTAATTTCCCAGACATATTATTTTTGGACAGTACAAAATTATCTGCCATAAATACAAGTTTAAACCCATTTTTACTAAGGAGAGATCCGGATACTAGATTCTTCCTTACATCTGGAGCATGGTACACATCAGTCATGGTTACTTCTTTTCCAGAAGTAAACTTCAACACCACCTTTCCTTTGCTTTGGACTTGGGCGGTTGAGTCATTAGCCATAAACAGGTTATCTTCATTGTCTACTCCTTTATAAGTGGAGAACATGCTTCGATCAGAACAAATATGGCGAGTAGACCCTGTATCTACCCACCATTCTCTCATGTTACCAATGAGATTAACTTCAGAGACAACAACACATAGGTTCATGTTTTCAAATTTCCGAACCACATCAACGACCATGTCTTCATTATCAGTAACAAGAGCACATAAATTCTGAAGTTCTGAATCTTCAATAAGTAAAGTTTGATTCTTCACTTTGTTTGGTTTACTACTTGAATTAGAAGACCAACAGTCCTTTGCAAAGTGCTCTGGTTTTCCACAAGTAAAACAACCATTAGAATTTTTCTTCCTTTTGGTCTTACCATTTGATTTGGTTGACCGTTTCCTTTTATTAGCCTTGTTTGGTTTTGTTTCAACCACATTAACATTGGAGATTTTTTCATTTTTCCTTTCAGCACTTCGACTATCTTCTTTAATCCTTAATTTGAGGATTAGGTCTTCAAGACCCATATCTTTGTTCTTGTGTCGAAGATAGTTTTTGAAATCCTTCCAACCTAGAGGGAGTTTTTCTATCATAGCACGAACTTGAAAGGCCTCATTAGTAATCATATTTTCTGCCTTCAACTCTTGTAACAACATTTGAAGTTCTTGTACTTGTAACATAACTGGTTTAGAATCATAAAAATCTACCAACAATGAATTTTTTCATACCCGCTGTCTCTGTTTTATATTTGTTGATGAGGGTATTCCATAATTCCTTAGAGGTTTCTATAATATAATAAATATTATAAAGACTGTCATCAAGAGAATTTAGTATGTAATTCTTACAGAGAAAATCACTATGCTTCTATGCCTCCACGGTAGATACATTCTAAATGTCACCATCCTCATTTAGGATAGGTTTTTCTTCAGAAAGATATTTAACCAACCCGAGAGTGGTTAAATAAAATAGCATCTTCTGCTGCCAACGTTTGAAATCAATCCCCTTGAGCTTTTCTGGTTTCTCAGCATGGTTCGAGGATGAAGCATTAACACGAAGAGTTTCAACATTTGTTGCCATTTCACTTTCTCTCTCTTATCACAGAAACAAAGTAAGTTAATATTTTAAGAACCAGAAAACTAATTAAATAAATTGTCTTAAGATTGTTGGTTTCCGTGGTTCTCTTTAAAATAATAAATACTTCAACTTTTTGTTTAAACAAAACAGAGTACAACCACTTGGTTTTTATTTTCTTCTGATAAAGAAAAAGTTTTCTTCTCTAATCTAATTGAAAAGAGATGAAAATAGTGATTATCAAAATGAAAAGTAATATATATATATATATATATATATATATCCGAGTCGAGGATACCTCTATCCTTAAGACAATTTACACCCTGTGTATTAGTACCAACAGTAATGGTGTATGTCTCCCAGGATAAAACGGATTACCTATCAAGGTAAAGATGGTACCTCTTAGTTATGATAGTCTGACGAACTTTGTAAGCAATACAAACTTCTGAACAACGATCCTTAAACTCTAATGCTTGAAAATGAATGCTTAGAAATGCTAAAAAATTAATGATTTGTTTGTTGAATTCTAATGGTATTTATAGGGGTATTGACACCACTTCGTATGGGTGCCTATAGATGAATGGATGCTTCCCAACAGTCATATTTGACTGTTGGTTTTCGGGTGCCATGTTGACCGTCAGATCTTAACGGATCAATTAAGATCTCGCGCATTGAACACCCACGGTTAGATCATCAACATATCTATCTTAAGAGCGCCAAATATCCTGACCGTCAGATCAAATCTATGACCGTAAAATCGAAGGCTCCAATCGCTCCTCGCGACGATGCGTACGTGGATCTATCTTAAGAGTGCCAAATATCCTGACTGTCAGATCAAATCTATGACCGTAAAATCCAAGGCTCCAATCGGTCCTCGCGACGATGCGTATGTGCAAAGTGCGAAGTGCATGCAGGAGCCTCTAAAGCGCCCAATGCGCCCTAAACTCCCACGCCACGCGTGCGTGGTTTGCGTGGTGCAAACCACGCGAAGCACCTTTCCATTTCAAGGAACATACCATAAATATATGGAAGAGTCTATATAAGGAAATAAAACTTCTCCAACATCATAAATGTGGTACTAAACTCTAAATCCCGGTTTAGAGTTAATGGTACCCATACCAAACTAATTTGGTAATAACTCATCCATACGAAATCGGATTTGGACAAAATTTATGTCTAAATTCAAGAGCTCGACGAGACGAATCCAAAAAGACGTCTTGCTCGAGATTCCGATGAATATAGGTACCTTAAATTAAGGAAAAACCGGTCCAGCTGCTTTTGAGCTAGGTACCGATTCCAACAGTAACTACTTCCTTATTTTCTTCTATCCTAGTACCTAACCTACCCTTTAATTAAAAAATTGTCCAAATTTCACTCTCTTTACCTTTCATTTTCCAAAACACTCAACTCAGTCTCCTTCTCTCTTTCATATGACCAAATGTTATTTCTCTCATCATCTCTCTTTCTTCGAAACTATCTCACTCCAAAATCCTCTTTCATAAGAATAAATCAAAAAAAAAAGATTAGAAAATCCGTCTCGTTTCTCTCCCTAGAATTTGGTTTCACTATGTGTATCTTTATTGTAGCAAAAGATTATACATTCTCTTAGCACTTTCTTGATTTTTAACACCATATTTACGTTTTCTAATCTTCTAACTTACCTAGAAAATTGTTTATGTTTTTGCAACTTTGAACGAACGAGTTTGTTTAGAAGTCCCCGACACCTTCGAGTTTCTTGTTGCATTTCTTTGATTTTGCATAAATTTTGGCAACATTAACAACATTTTTTTAAACTCCGAAAAAATCCATCACAGTTTGCAAACATAATTACCTTGCCTGCACAATGACTTTAACTATATAGAAGTTTTAAATTTTATTCTTTTGCATCGATGTTTCGTATTCTTCAATTTTTATTTATTATGTAAATACACATTTTACCCGATCATCAAATGAATTTTAGCGAACACAATTTTACTGCCTCTTACATGAAATGAAAAATAACTAAGAAAGAGTCATGAGGTCCCCATGTAGGCCAACATTTATATCGATATACTCAAAGATATTTTTCTAATGGTTTGTGGCTTACGTCTAGGGTTTATGAATACTGTTTTAGGTTATAGTGTAGCTTTGTGATTTTTTGTAGATACAAAAAAATGTTGCTAGAGTTCCAACAGTTGTGTAGACATCTTTTTGTTGTTTCTAGAATTTCGGTCCAACCATGTAATAATAGCTTCAGTTTTTCCCCTCTGATGTGTATATGAAGATACTTAAAGTTATTGCCTTGACGGTTTGTGACTTAGCGTCTATTCTTAATGTATATTTTTAGGTTATATTCTATCTTGGTGATTTTATATGGAAACTTAAAAATTGTTGCTAGAATCCAAAACGTTTTGTCAACATCGTTTGTGGTGCTTCTAGCATTTACATGATATATTCTAGCATTTTTCATGAACTCTCAACATGTTTAACGCATTTCACGACATTTGTACTAACACTTAGAACAATTAAATTTAAGAGAAACTAATTACAACATAATCCATTACAACACAATTCTTTACCGCAACTACTAACTTAAAGATTTTGGGCCATTTATCCTTCCCTTCATCCAAGAATAGACAAGTTAATTCAACCCTCTTCTTCTACGCTTGTATTGTTGAATCTTCGGCTAGCATCCCGTTTGGAAAATTTTTATAGTTAGATTAGACCATAAGTTCCTCCATATGCAAAATCACATACAACCATAATCTAGTCTATCTATTATATTAAAACAGCTCAGTCGGTTATCCAGGGGATAAGTCTGACCGTCCATTATTTCTGTGGTTTTCGCATCTAACGGATGAAATTATTCTAAAATCTTCAATGGTAAAGGTTTGTGTAATTAAATTCCCTAAGAGAGGTTATTTTGCTCATTTGCACAAAAAACCTCCCACTTTCTCTGGCTTCACACGAACCCAACTTCGTCTCTCCCCCTCTACCCGACCAGAGGCGGAGCCAGAAATTAACTGAGGGACGGGCTAAAAAGTGAAGTACATATAGCCATTCAAATTTAAGCTTTCGAACTTATAATTAACTGAACAAGTTTGCAAAAGAAAATATGATCTATATAATATTAGAATAACTACATTATATATATGTATATCGGCAAAATAACTACCATATATCTATCTATGTACGATAGATATGTACACCAAAAAAGAGCAAAAAATATCAAAAAAAGAAGTCGTCGATACCACGACATCAATATATACCAACGATCAATATCTAATTAGGAAATCAATATATAATGTATAATGTATAAGACAACCAACACACCATTATTCAAACAATTTCCAATCAATTTTAGGGTTAGTTTTTATAATCCACATTCCACAATTTCACACCTAAGTATTGTGTTTTTATTCTATAAACTATAAAGAAGAAGTTCATAGTTATTGTATCATTGATCAACTAGTTTCACTTTCAATCTTCCATAATTTTTTAATTTCAAACTAGGGTTTGAAAAGATTAAAAAAATTAGGAACTTACTTGACGAGTGATGATCTAAGAGCATAGAAGAAATATAAACACTTGATTTGTAGTCTCCATTTCTAGATTGAGTAACGCTCCAAAGTCAAGAGCAAAAGGGCAATGAAAATATCAATTGGATATTTGGGTTTTTTTACCCCTTTTCATTCGTGAGTAGTGGTGTTCAAAAGGCCGGGCCGGGTCAGCCCGGCCCGCCATGTAACAGGCCAGACCTAGACAACCCGGGTTGGTAAGGTCCCGGTGTCACGGCCTTTTCTCTCGATAGGCGTCGTGCTGCACTTGTGCGCGCTTTCGGGACAAGTCAGCCAACAAAGTAATATTCCAAACAACCAACGATAGCTACAAAAGAAGGCAACAAGATATTATTGATAGATAATGAGAGCTTACAAGGAAAGACAAGCATATGACTAAAGAAGCTTCCTAAAGGCTAGGAAAGCTTATGGCTCTTCGGTTGCCCACTATTTGGAAGGTAGGGGTCTTCCACTCAAAGTTTACCATCCACTCCCCTACATAGTGCAAAATATATGTTTCACCTATGCTCACAAGGAAACATCAATGCTTTCAACCAAGCATACTCCTTTGTTGGAAATAAAGACATCTACGTCCCCGTGCCAAGGGAAGCTACCTAAGGAAGCTACCTATATACAAGGCACCTTACTATGCACGCTCAAGACATATGCCGGCCTAGCGCAAGGCATATGCTACACTTATTACAATGCATAAAAGTAAAAGACATGTCCTTTGGCAATACCAACATGGCTTGACAAAAAGGGACATGACACCGGGCCGGGCCTCAACCCGGGTTGCTATATCCTGGCCCAGCCCGAGACCGAGTACAAGCCCAGGCCAGGTCGGGCCGGGTAGAATCCGGGCCGGGCCGGGCCGGATAAACCCGTCCCTTTTTTTGTTTGTTTTTTTTTAAATCTTAAATTTGATATACAAATAAAAGAAAATATAAAATGATAGTTTATTTTGGAAGGTATTAATCGATAGTTTAGAAATAATATTCCTAAAAGATTTTTTGATATTGATTTTGGGATGATTTGATGATAATAATAAATAAGACATGATATGGAAACAATTTTACGAGTTAAATCTTTCGGAAAGAAATACTCCGTATATAGAATTTTAAAAAATACTTTCTTATAAACATAAGAAAGATTTTTTGGTAAGATTTCATTGAAATAATTTTAGGAATGAAATCATTTTGAAAGAAGTATTTAGAATTTTAGAAAGAACATTCTCATAAATGTAAAGATTTCTATGATTTACATAAGTAATTTTGAGAAAGATTTTTTTAAAATGTTTTCTGGAAATAATTTTAGCAATGAAATTTTTGGAAAGAAATTAATGGAATTTAAAAGAAATCTATGGAATTTTAGAAAATTCTTTCCATTAACTTAAAAACATACCTATAGAATTTTAAAGAGGTTTATGGAATTTTAAAAAACAAGAGGAAAGAAGGGGAAAAAAAACGGGCTGAACCCAGGCCTTTTCCGGGCCGGGCTTGGCCCGCCGGGCTCAATACATAGGCTCAACCCGGGACCGGGAATGAACCCGGGTCAAGCTGGCCCGTTGACCGTACGGGCCAGGCCGGTCCGAACATGTACGGACCGGGCCGGTCTCGGGTCCAACCCGGGCCGGCCCGGCCTTTTGAACACCACTATTCGTGAGTAGGGAACATGAAGAAAGAGGAAGTTAAGGTAGGGAAAGGGATTTAATTTTTTTAAGAGCCGGGCTGGGTTATACGGATTAATGGGTCAGGTTACTATTTATTAGGATTCATATGGAAAATGTTAAGGGTTAGAGCCGGGCTGCAGCCCGGCTCAGCCCACTAACACCTCCGCCCCTGTACCCGACTTTCTCTCAAAACAGTTCAGGGTGAGGTTATCTTTCTCCCTCTCTCTCTCTCTCTCTCTCTTTATCTCTCTCTCTCTTTCTTTTTTATTCAACTTCAGCTTTGTTTTTGATCCATCGAATCTGCTCTCTCTACCTCTATCGAATTTTCTTCTCTTCTTCAATTGTTGTGTGATTTCTATTTACAGCGTATGATTTTGATGTTATTTCTTGGTTGGCTTCAACAATTTATTTTTGATGATATTCTAAATAGTAGGGAGGTATTTGAAACTTTTGTGTGAGTTGTTCAATTTAAAGCTTTGAAGAAATACTTGAAGTTTTGTGGAAGTTTGGTCAAAGAAGTGTTCGAAGAAATATTTCAGGAAAGTCTTTGGTTGTAAAAGCAAGTTGGTCTTCTTCAATGCTTCTAAATCTAGCAGGTAGATGGTAATGGATAGATTCCTATAAGTTTTATGCTTTTATATAACTTTTTATCATTTTTTCTTATAGTTCAATTTCCAAATTCAGCACCTTCATTGTCAACATTTTTTTTATTCAACACCTTCATTGTCAACATTGTAAGTTTATTTGTCAACAGTTGGTAGCCCAAGTGGCTCCAAGGTGTTGACATAAACTCCTTGAGCTTTAGGGCACTGTCTTGTTAGGCTATAGGCCCGGTCTTGTTTCAGTTTGAGTGGGTAGTTACTGAGCGTATCACTTCTTTGATGTATCAATGCCAAATGTAACGACATACGTAGATCGTAGTCGACTTCCAAAAAAAACACTGTAAGTTTATTTGACAGAAAACAGAAAATTTAACAAGGTAACCAAAATTATCTTCTTACCTTTCGGTTTTGAATTGTCTGTTTAAAGTTGCAGTAAGAAATGTTTTACTGAAGTTCTCTACTTCTGGATTTCACCATTATTCAATTTGTTCGATTTGTTCCGGAACTCGAGAGTAAAAGAATGCATTAGTTCGATTTGTTCGAAGTTCGCTACAGTTCACAAAAGAAAACCTGCATTCTCTATGTGCTTATAGGATTTTTTTCTTATGATCTGGTGATATGTCTCTCATTATCTTCTCATGCGAATTTGGTTTTCTTTTGTGACAGGTGTTCTTCGCCTTTTGTCTCCCACGATCTCTCCTTCTTCCGACTTCAACTTGGTCTTTATCTCCAAACAGTTTAGTTTCCAGTGTTCTCAGCGACGCATCTTCTCGATTCAAGGGACATATCTTCTCGGTTGAATTTGTTTCATCACTTTTGTTCATCATCTTGGTTAGTCAGTTCTCATTGATTTTATTATATAGGATTTAATGGTAACTTCATCTTTTATACTTTCAATGGTAACTTCATGTTTATACTTACATTGATTCTCACAATGTGTTTCTGTTGGTATGTAGTTGATAACATATCGGAATATATAGCAAATATTAATGATGTGTTGTGTATGTATGTATGTATGTTTAGTATCCGTTACGACCATTAGCAATTTCTTATTGTTCAATCTTCATAGGTTTAAACAATCTCTCTTACACATCTAGAGTAAGCAGAAGAGCTTTTTACCTTGCAAGTCCTCCATAATAGTTTGAGCCCTTAGAACAATCATAAAATTTTCTCCCCTTAATCCTGCCTGACATACATAGTAGGTTAGTTTTCAATTTAAAGCCCAAACCTGATCAGTGGGGAGGGTACTTTAGTCGCACTCCGGAAGGTTTAGTTTCCAATTTACTCTTTCATTCAACATTTCCATAGAATTTAAACTATGTCTTTCTTTTCATGGTGTTCTCTACAAAAGAATAGTAGAAACTTAACTGTTTGGTGAATCCACTTTCATGGTATTTTTAATTGCAGGAAGTATTTGTAGAAATACTTGGGTGGTGTAGCATTTTTTTGGAAGTTTGCTCAAGAACTGTTTGGTGAAATGCTTCACTAAAGTCTTTTGTTGTAAAAGCAAGGTGATGGTTTTTCTCAAATGTCCAAAGTGGGTTGCTTATTTAGAGCATCTCCAATGCAACACTCAACAAAAACTCAATTAATCCAATGTGTCAAGTGTGAATTGAGTTTCTCTTTCCTAGGTGCCACTATTGAGATACTCAATTCAAAATTCTTCTCCAATGCAACACTCAAAAAAACTCAACATTTACTTTAGATTTACTCTTGTTTCTTATTTTTAATCTATAAAGCGATGATGTGGACCGATTGAAATACAACAATAAATATTGAAATACTCAAAAGAAAACTCAATTGTTGAGTTTTCTTTTGAGTATCTCAATATTTAAGGTTGCCACAACATATTGAGTTTCTAGTTGAGTGTTGCATTGGAGAGTGTTTTTGTTAAAAACTCAAATAATCCTATGTGTCAAACTGAGTTTTTAAGTTGAGTGTTGCATTGGAGACGCTTTTATACTTGCATCGACCGCTCTTTCTTTTGATCCAGGTTAGGTTATTCACATTAGTTTTCAGAATATTTTTTCTTTTCATCCCGTTAAGGTTGCTCACTTTTTTTTTCACATACATAGTTGGTTGATTCCTATTTTTTCTCTCTTCATCCAGGTCTATTTTCTGTTAGATTTCTCTCTTGCTTAGGTGTCGATTTTTCCCTTGCTTAGGTTGCTTACGAATTTGATTGACCAAAAGGTAAGAAGTCAAATTTAGTTTATGTTTTAACTTTTCTTTATCTTTTTGGTTAATTGTTAAATGGTATATGTTAATGGTGGTATATTATTTTGGTTTCCAAAATGGTATCAAATTTTCAGATGATTCGGGTAGTTTCGATGATATGGGGTTCGGGTATTTCGAAGAAGAAGAAGATCCGTCACCCGAAATTTATCCTAATCATATTAGGGACGACGATAGTGATGAAAATAGTGATGAGAACAACCCAGAGAATGTTGCTGAGAATAAAGCATTTTGGGAAGATTAAAATCATCTTCTTCAAGTAAGCTTTCTCCCTCTCTTTTACCTAAATATGGTAAAAAATTCTATTACTAGAATCTAGATTCAAAGAGTTAGGTTGTTTAATACCTCTCTGTTTTAAGATGTTCAAGAAGATTTTGAATGAAATAAGTGATTAAATTGAGTTAGTTTCAATTTTTACAGGCAACCTTAATAAGGACTACTTCACTGAAGTTCCTTAGTTGTAAAAGCAAGTTGCTCTTCTTCTGCTTGACTCCTTCATCAATCCTGTCCAAAGTGGTTAAAACCTTTACTAAGTTGTTTCCAAACTCCTACACTTTCATATGAAGAATTGTATTCTTTGAATTTTTGCTTCTGAAAGTGTCTTATGTTCTTGAGAACTATTAAGTTTATTAGCATGTGTTTAGGTTTTTTGTCAGATGAATTTGTTTTATTGGTTATTTAATTTTGTTTCAACTTCCATAGAATTTTACTGTCTATAATAAGTGAAACAACTTTCAACAAAAAAAAGTGAACCAATGTAGATAAAAAGCTTTCCAGAAGCATAATGAGAGTTAGGTGGTCTATGTTTATGTTATTATTAGATTTATCATAATGGTGGTATGTGTTAGATGTGGTTAATTTTTCCTTCACATGCTTACTGACTTTCAAACATAATTGTGGTTAATCTTTCCTTCATATGCTTACTGACTTTTGTTTGGCTTTAGGTCCAGATACGGAATACGTTGTTTGGGGGAGAAAAGGCAAAGGCACAACTAATCCGTGACTCAAAGGACATTGAGATTTCTATATCTGAACTACAGAAGAACCCTTTGAATACACTCGGGTTATTTGATTTCTTTGCCTATATTTACATATTACATCATATAATCATATAATTCATAAGTTTATAAGACTACGATCTCTTACTTCCAACTAACAACTAATAAATACTTCTAAATCATAAAATACTGTTTCGTCATAAAATAATTGTTCTAAGTTAGCTGCTTCTAAATCAATGACAATGCTTCTAAACCAATGGCAATAGTATTTTGAGGCGTGATTTTGAATTAGCTGCTTCTAAATTAGCTTCTCCCAAGAGTTTTATTTTATGATTTAGAAGAATAATGTTTCATCACGGTTTAATGTTCTCTCTCTACCTCTCATTTTCAAGTTTGTCTTTTATTATTATCTTCCTGCTCGGTAATGACATTTATTTTTTATTCCACGTTTCAATTTGGTGGATGATCATCTTCCCCTCCATTTGTGTGGAAATTTCCAGATTTTGTGGTATTAAGTTATGATGTTGCACAAATTGTTTGAGAAAATACTTCCTACAGATTGAAGTCAATTGCAACCTCTCTCTTCCTTCCTTGAAGTAATCTTCGCATAAATGTTGATGAGTTTAATGTATTTGTTTTTTTATAGGAATAATGTATTTTGTTTCTTGACTGCTCCTTGGAACGGAGAGATAATATCTACCAGGATAGGTTTAAGTCTAAAGCCTTTGACAGAATTGAATGGAGCTATCTGGAAAACGTGATGAAATGGATGGGGTTTTCTAGCACCTGGATTAATCTCATCAGTGTCTGCCTCTCTACTAGCTCCATGGCGATTCTTATTAATGGGAGACCGGGTAGTACTTTTAATGTCAGCAGGGGTATTAGACAGGGAGACCCGCTCTCTCCCTTCCTTTTCGCCATAGCCATGGAAGGTCTTAGTCGGCTTCTCGAGAACAATCATAGTGCCACCTCCTTCATTGGCTTCCCTATCCCGAACGCCAACTTCTCGATTAAACATCTTCTTTTCGCGGATGATTGTATCATTTTCGGGCAGAACTCTCTTGATAACATCTACAATCTGAAACAAATTCTTAAGGAGTTCAGTGAAGCCTCTGGTCAGATGATCAACTATGCGAAGTCAAACATTTTCTTTTCTAAAAATTCGCACCCCAAGTTCAAAAGGATAATCATCAGAGAACTTAAAGTCCATATTTCTTCTTCTGGTGACAAATACCTCGGTACCAAACTCTTTATCGATCGTAGCAAGAAACAAGCTTTCAATTCTATTGTCACTCAAATCAAGAATAAGCTCGCCAAATGGCAAACTCATCTTCTTTCGCAAGCTGGCCGCTCGATAGTTATCTCAACTATCGCAGCGGCTGTTCCCCGATACCAGATGCAGTGCTTTGCTCTTCCTAAAGGCATTAGTAACAGCATTAAGTCCATTCAAAGGACTTTTTGGTGGGGAAAATCCAAAACTTTTCATACTATCAATTGGAATTCTATTTGCAAACCCCGCAAATTTGGAGGTCTTGGGCTCCGTCTGCCTCATCTGGATAATCAAGCATTCTTACACAAGCTGAACTGGCGTATTATCAGCAATCCGAAGGCGATTTGGGTGCAAGTGCTTAAAGGGAAGTATTTCCATAACTCTACTAAACCTAAACCACCGAAGAATCACCATTCTTGGCCGTGGAAAACTATATCTAAACTCTATCCTATTAGTGAGAGTTTGATCTTTTGGAATATTAACAGAGGAGATTATATCAATATCTGGACTGACTACTGGATACCTAATCATCCACCTCCGATTACGAACGATAAAGGATGCACTTTAACTAGGGTTTCCCAACTCATAATGAACGGAAATTGGAATCTAAATGTTATTAATATGTATTTCAATAATGATATTTGCAGGGCGATTCTCAGCATCAATCTAATTCCGCAGGAAGAAGATAAACCCATTTGGACACTGACTAAATCAGGTAACTTCTCCCTTAAATCCATGTACAATTATTTACGTAATAATACTATGTTTAACACTAATGACCAGATGGAATGGTTCTTCATATGGAACATGAACACCATCCCTAAAATCAAACTATTTCTGTGGAAATGCTGCACGAACAGCCTACCAGTCAAGGCTAAAATTGGCAAGTTCATTGGTAATAATTACTCTTGTTATAACTGTAACGAAGACGAAACTATCGACCATGTTATGCTTCACTGTCCCTTCGCGAAGGCAATCTGGTTTCACTTTAATGTCAGAACGGACTATATTGCTACTATCACTCTATGGATTCAACAATGGAAGTCACTGGAGGGAGAAACTATTAATCTTTATGCTAAGATTATGTGGTTACTTTGGAAAACCAGATGTGATAACTGCTTTACGACGAATAAACTAAACCCAATCCAAACGATTGAAAGGATAAATAGCACTATTACAACCCCGCTCAAAACAGGTATATGCAACAACCCTAAGAGTAAGGAAACTACAGTTAGACAAGAATGGAAACCTCCCTCGGCACCCTTTATCAAAATAAATGTAGATGCCTCATTTATTAATCTTACTGATACGGCAGGGATTGGTTACATTATGCGTGATGCCGATGCTAATCTGTTAAGAGCAGTAGCAGACTCAGTTCGAGGGCAGAACGTGGAAGAATGTGAAAGCTTAGCAATATTAAATGGGCTATTAGAAGCGATGCAGCTACAAATACCTTTCGTGCATCTAGAAAGCGATAACAAGTCCATTATTCAAGCTATCAACGGTGAGGAAGGATGTATTCAATGGCAATCCCAAAGTATCATCCATCAAATCAAGACCATCAAAGATAAATTTTCAGAAATTATGTTTTCTCATGTGTCTAGAAATGCTAATGGTTATGCGGATGCATTAGCAAAATGGGGGAGATCTCATGGGTGTAGGAAAACATGGACGGATGTTGCTTCTTTCTTTTCTGATTTCTAGTTTGGCTTGTAATAGACGCTTTTTTAATGTTATGTCTGTTCATCGAAAAAAAAAATGTATTTTGTTTGTGTTATATGTTTAAGAGTTTAATAATATGAAGTTTGATTTTTTATAGTTTTTTATTCTTTCTCTTTAGGTGTTTTTTTCCCTGTTTTTCATCAATCTTTCAAATTTTAAATAAATCTAAAAAAAAATCCCTAGCATTTAAAAGGTAAAAAGGTGAAACCCCATCGAAGTGGCCAGATTAACAGGAATTGAGAACACCAATATATAATTAACTAGGTTCCCACCGCGCCCTACGGGCACGGTAGATCCCTCTTGGCTAACGCCGTCGAGATAGATCACGTAGTCTGACTTCCCGTGTCGAGCATACATTTACACGTGCATGTCCAATATATCTATTTTCACATCATGTGGGGTCAAGCGAGTATCGGTTATCTGAAATTATGTACCGATACTCGCTTGACCCCACAAGATGAGAAAATAGATACATTGGACATGCACATGTAAATGTATGCTCGACACGGGAAGTCAGACTACGTGATCTATCTCGACGGCGTTAGCCAAGAGGGATCTACCGCGCCCGTAGGACGCGGTGGGAACAAGTAAATCTATAAAATAGGTTTGTGTTCAAATAAGTATTTGTAATTCATGGAATGGTAGGAAAAAAAAAACATGTAAAAGAATATAAATGTAAAACTTTACGAAAAATCTATACACTTTTGCTGCGTCATAGTCATTCTGGGAGCAACACTTTTGAGTTTGTAAAATATTTTGAGTTTTCTCAGAATTTAGAAAATGTTGGCGAAGTTGTCAAAATGCAAGGAATGCTACAAACGAAACAAACTCGCTCGTTGAAATTACAAAATCGTAAATGATTTTCTAAGTAAATCCGGCAATTACCATTCATTTTAGAATATAAGCAGAAGAACTGCCATCATTGAAAAAATTAGAATACAGTAGAAGATGAAATTTAATGAATAACAATGAATATCCTTTCATTTTTTATAGTCTTAGCAGAATTGAGACAATTTTTGGTCGTGGAACAAAAGGGTGATCAATTAATTGTATAAAATAGGGGCATAGAAAGTGTTAAAAATCATAGGAGTATGACATTAAATAGTGATTTTAATGATGTTGAAGATGACAATGGAGATCAAGAAGATAGAAATCTTAAAGGTGGTCGTGATGGAGGTAGAAGATGAGGATTAGTTGGTAGAGGAGAATGGGGTGTTTGTGAAAGAAAGGGAAATGAGACGGTGATCTTAGAGGTGTGCTTCTAGTAATTTTTATTTAGACACCCAGTTCAACAACATAAATATTTTGGGTGTCTATATAGATAGCACATTTAGGTGCCCTTATAATGACTAATACACAGGAAAACAGGAAACAAACCTGATAAGATAACTCTTATTGTCCCAGTGCAGTGGTTGGGCACCCCCTCTTAAATCCATGAGGTCGTGAGATCGAGTCTCAGTAGAAGCAGTTTGTCATGAAGATTTATTTTATGTAATTTAGGCGCTAAATAAAGTAGAGATATGAGTAGATGGACTTTCAGGCTCCCCAGAATGGGCCTAAGGATCTTTATATGACCTTCAGGGCCCAAGATGTCTTAATTGACAGTTATAGTGCTTATCCAAATTCATGATGTATTGCATATTGTACTCATGATGTATCAATGTCATTATGTAATGACTCTTGGAGTCCAATCTCAAATAAAAAATCTCTTTTCAATTCCTTTTGCGTAATCACCCTACTAAGAAAAACCAAAACTATCCTGGAACTGATCATCAAAATCAGAAGCAGTTATTAAACACATAAAGTTAAATCAACAAGATCTAAAAATCAATTTTGAATTACATATTGGGAGGTTTTATAGGGTCCCCCAATTTTATTAAAAGGGTCTCTCCTTTAAAAGCTCCCCCCAAATCTCTCACTTTGGTGAGAAGCGCCTCTTCAAAAAAAGACACTCCCCTTCTCTAGTTTGACCTAACGGTAAAGTTAACGACATTAGGTCAAAATTATTCAAATCAACAAAAACTCCTTTGACTTATCAAAAGTCTTACCCCTCTTTCGTCTTCTTCATAACCTCTGTTTCATCTTCTTCTTCTTCAGCATGTCTTATCTCTCTTTAAAATCTATCACCTCTATCACTACCGCCTTTTCATCTTCATCTCTCCTTCATTCTCTCTCGATTTGTCTTTCGTTCTCTTTCCCTCTCTCTCTCTCCCTTTTTTCATCTTCATCTCTCCCTCTTTCATCTTCCCCATAACCCTAGGTTTAATTTTTTTTCGATTTTCTGAAACTACATTGTTTGAATACTTGAATCTACTGGTTAACAACACAAGGAAGAAGATATGCGGACCTTATTTAGAAGCATTTCGTCTGTGTGTGGGTGAAAATCAAGAGAGAAAGAAAACCCCGATGGCTTTCCAGTCGCACAAGACCGAAAAGCTACTAGTTGCAAATACGGTGGGCTCGAGCCGTAAATGTTGCATAATTTGTCCCGAGCCTACCTTAGCTAAGGAATCCACTAAGGTGTTTTCCCATCGATTAGATTTTTGTACTAAGAGAAATTTATTTGGTCTAGTCTCACCGTACTATGTTCACATTATTCGGTGGAACCACACCGAATTGAGCTTTGTGTTGAACACAAAAAAAATTCATACTACCAACAAATAGATCATAAAACATGTAAAAAAGTGTTAGGAAACATTGATGTACCTCTTGAGAGATTTAATTTTGTCCAGAAATTGATTTTTTGGGATCTTTTGCTATTTCCCAAAAAATTTTGGAAGTTGCTTCACCCATGGTGGTCTGCGACAGTGAAGATACTTCGTGGCTTTAGAGATTAGTGCAAAAACAATGTGGGATGTTGTACAATTTCGAGGAACTTAACCTATTACTAATGGTCGCCGGTGATGGATGACAATTTCGGTGGAAGAAGAGTGGGTGTTTAGGGATTTGGGTTTAGGCGAGATTTAAGGTTGAGATATGTAGATTTCTAATGCGGGTGATATACACCGTTAAAGTGGATTTTTTAAAACCATTGCATTGGGGGTCCTTTAACCAAACAAGGTCAAATGGTCAATGACTATTTACCAACTCAATTGATTCATGGGAGGCCTTTTAACAGGGCGTATAAAAGGGGGAGTTGGATTGTCTCTCTCTCTCTCTCTCTGAAAAAAAATAACCGTCTCTCCCTCTCTTCAACTGTACTCAGATCTACGTCTCTTTCCTTCGGCGAAGAGTCCTCCCTTCGCCGGAATCCTTTTATGTTTCTTTTGTAGTTTGTTCTCCATCAATAAATAGTTTCTAGGGTTGTTTTCTTCTGAGATTGAGTTTATAGGGATTGTTTTCTGGACTCAACACACACCGATTCTTTCAGTTTGTTAAAGGATTTGAAAGATTAAGTAACATATTGATGGAGTGGGAGAGGAAGAAATGAAGAGAGATTTGGGATTTTTAGGGTTCATCAGGAATTGAAACAACAACATTTGGTTGTTTAAAGCTTCTTGAATCTTTGGATCTATCAAGTAACAAGCCTAAATAGAAGGACTCAAAGACTTGTTCGGCAGTGATGGTGGTGGTTGGGCTTGCGATTAACACACATCGGCGGCGGTGGTTCTTTCGGTTGGAGCAATTTTAGTATTAATTCTATATGTTTTGTCGACCTTTACGGTCTTTTCATTCTCGATCTTCTGGATCTTTTGTCGACCTTTAGGATCTTTTGTTTGAGTCTGTGTCTGGTCAATTTCCTTCCCTTCATGAGACACTTTACTCTCAAAAGTTCAATGAACTTGTCGTATGTAACTCTCATGTAGTTCTCAAAGAAATAAAAATTATCATCCATGTAACTTGTGATTGAATCACTTATGAATGAAATATGGTTTCGCTTGGGTTTGAAAAAACTAGGGCGTATAAAACTTCCATTACATATTTGTTCATCTTTATCAGATGAGTGGTACTGTGGGTTGTGGTTCTAACAGTATGAGTCCGGTGGGCTATAATACTTTTTTTTTTTTTTTTTTTTTTTTTTTTTTGAAAAGAAAACATCAAGCACCGGACTAGACATTAAGCTCGAACAACATGTTCTCCTTCGACTGCCAAGTACGACTGACCCCTCGAGTTCTCGCCCACTTCGCTAGTGCGTCCGCAAGCGTATTGGTTTGGCGCGGGCAGTGTTGAAATTGAATATTGTCGAAGTGGGGAAAGCACGCTTTGATATTCTTCATGTGATGAGTTGATTGCCAGTTGAGAGAGTGTTTTTCATCCTTAAGGTGTTGAATGAGGTTGTTGTTGTCGCTCACGATGAGAAGGTGATGGAACTGGAGATCGGTCGCCCATTGAATTGCCTTCAGGATCGCCAAACATTCACATTCGTCCGCAGTCTGTCCTCGCACAGGGTCAGCTTTTGCCATCATGAAATCTCCATCTGTGTCGTGAATAATGCAACCTACGCCCGCCAGCTCGGAAAGTTTGATGAACGAAGCATCCACATGTATTTTGACGAAATGATTGGGTTGATGTTCCCGAGCCGTGGTGATGACTCCGCTGGATGTTAGAGAGTTTGTACATATCATAAATGACAAAAATAACCTCAACCGTTGAATTAATGAGAAAAATAACATTTGTTTGGCAATTTGGCTGGCAACCATTAAGTAAGGGTTATGAATTTTAAAAATAATAATAACAACTGACTTGGCAATAGAAGAGGACTCTGCTCTTCTAATGCCAGCCTGGGTATTTCTCTCCAACCTCTCCTTCTCCTCCACCCTCTTTCTCTCTTCTCTCTCTCTCTCTCTCTCCCTATATATATCAATATATACTTTCTTCTTCAATATTTGTTGAATCAAATTTAGGATAGAGAAATAAAAGAGAGAGAGATAGAGATAAAATAACAGAGAGCTCTGTATCTCTTCTCTTTCATTCAAACATGAGTCTCTTTGGCCTAGGAAGCAGGTATATGTTACAACTTACAATCTCTATCTGTCTCCTTCTCCAATTAGATTTACATGTAAAGAAAAATATGGGTTTTCATTGATTTGTAGTTTTATCTTTTGTGGGTTGTCATTTTTATTGATGATGATGCATGTTATGTTATCTTTGTGCTTTTGTGGGCTAATTTTCTTTAATTTGATTAGTTATTTAATAAAACTATTTAGAATTTGGATGATCTTATTTTTGTGTTTTTAGAGATTGAAATTTTTGGAACATGGGTTTGATTTCTTTTGATGAATTCAGATTGAATTAAATTGTTTCCTAGTAGGGATTCTCTACTTGGGAGGGGATTTGGAGGTGACTTCTAGTTGTGGATTATAGTCTCTCTCTCTCTCTCTAGATTGAGAAACAATTGGGGAATTAATACTAAGTTTGTGAATTATGTAATTAAATAAATGCATATATGTGGATCATGAGGTATTATGTGGTTGGAATTAGTCATGCATTATAAGTTATCAAAACCTAATTATGTAAACTCTAGCTTCTAGATTCTTGTGTACTTTTGGATTATAATTCATTGATCAAATTTTCTTTTCTTTCTTGTTTTTGGTTTTCCTATTAGTTTGTCTCGGTTTCTTGTCGTTTTCGAAGCTTGCTTTTTGTTTCCTTTTCCATTCCACTCTAAATCAGGTAGTCGAAACGACGGGAAAAATAAATAAAAACAAAGCAATAGTCAAATCTATCATTGATCTCCCAAAGCATATTGAGAAACACATGAGAATGCTACTTATCCTATCAAATATGAATGGTTGAATGGGGTGACAAAATCTTGAACTAGATCCTTACATAATTGCTCTTGAGTTTGAGTATTAAGGTGTTATAATGCACCTTAATTGGTAATGAGTAGCATTACTCATTGCAATTGATGGATTATTGTGTTTCCTTTACAATTGTAAAATAAGCAAAGTTAATTTTGCGGATAAACGTCCTCCTACATACATTAAATGTTTCTAGGCTATTAGGCCATTTCGTTTTCCTTTTTTTGCATTACGGAGATTATTTCTTTTTTGTTTTATGCATTTTATTAATACATATTTTGATGTAAAATAGGAACCAAAAGACATTTCGACCTAAAAAAAGTGCTCCTTCCGGAAGTAAGGTTAGTGATTTCTTTTTACATATCTTCTTCTCAATTATTGTTACGTATTAATAATAAACTTACTTTTTATGCACGAAATCATATTGCTTCATATGTACACGCAGGGTGCCCAGCTTCAGAGACACATAGATGCGACCTTGGGTAGTGGAAATTTAAGAGAAGCTGTAAAACTCCCTCCGGGAGAGGATCCTCATGAGTGGCTAGCTGTAAATAGTATGGATCTTAACTTATTATTTGGTTAAAGTGAATTGTTTCTTCACAGAGTAGGAATATTGGTCTATCATATATGTTTCCCTGAAAAATTTCGGTTTTGTGTTCATAATTTTTACAAGATAAGTGGGAAAATATATGGCTAGGAAATTCCTTCCCTAGAAACTATTCTTATGACGTTAATAGTCTTATTATAATCGTTAACTTTAAAAAATTATTTGGAGGAAATTATATGTAGAGGTTACCAAGAACAAAGAATATCCTTGTGGTATCTTTAATTAATATAATCATATGTCGAATTAAATAGCATTTCCACCATAAGAAATTCCTTGTTATGTTATACTAGAAAACAGTTTGAATCACTGCGATAGTAATAAGTTTGATCTGCTTTACCTCAGAAAGTCCTCTACAGTTCGAGTCCGTATGACACAGTTTTATGCAATAGATTTGTTCGACGAGACTGTCCCACTGGAAAACGGGTACAGCTTGCAATTTGTGATATGTTACTTGTTTACCTTTGCAGCTGTGGACTTCTTCAACCAAGTGAACATTCTCTATGGCACCCTTACGGAGTTCTGCACTTCATTTACGTGCTCAACAATGTCTGCTGGACCGAAGTATATTTCTACCATCCTGGGCTTAAATTTTGAACTTTCTTTCATTTGAACTTGGTCGCTTTTGCAATTTACTTCATGGTAATATACATAGCGAAAGATGTCATTCATAACAATATTACCAAACTAGAAATATAGGAAAATCAAGTTGTTACTAGGAAAGGACTAATACTAAAATTTGATGACCTATATTAAGCCACTAGAAATACTAGTGGTAAATCTTACGAGGATGGATGATCCATCTCCTTGTGGTTTCAGGGGGATATAGATGGTCTTTACACAACGCATGGCCTCGTATATCAGTTAGGCCTGCCTGGACTATTGGTGGACACATGATTTTTTCTTGTCGGGGCATATTTTTATTATTGTAGATAAAGTTATTTAGATAACATAAGAAAATTATGTCTACTAATCATTTGTTAGTTTAACAATCTACTAATTACAACGAATATCATTATGTTACATAAAGAAGTTGAACACATAAAATAAATAAAAAATATAAGGAAACATTAATAATAAATGTAAAGAAATTAGAAACTAGCTAGCCAATTGTTCATGTCTAGGAAAATGCATAGTTTGAGTTACTTTGAATCATATGCAGTTAAAACTAAACCTATGAACATTAAAATTAAAACTAAATAAAGTGTTAACATCATTAATTCAATATAACCAATTTTAGATTGAATTGGTGTGCAAAAGTTGAATTATGTCTTATGCAAAAAAAAAAGACCTTTGTTTAGAGTAACAAAGTTTGGAGATATTATTGCTCATCAATTAGATCATAATGGAGAAAGAGAATAAAAATTATAAAACTCGACCATTCTGAGAAAACAACACTGAAATATTTAGGCCAAATTAAAAGATTAATACTAGGTTTTGTCCTTAGGTTTGTTGGTGGTTAAGGGTTAAGTGCATCTTAGTCATTGTGGTCTCAAGTTGTTGAGCTTAGTTATTGTTGGGCTTGGGACAAATAACTATAATCGCACCAGAGATTTGTACTTGCAGTTTATCTTAGACTTATACTTGTAAGCTCCGTTTTGGTCGTCTTACTTTTATTTGGGTCGGACAAGACATTCTGAGACCTCTTTAGGTCAAACAAATTTGTTGGTTGGAATGCTCTTGAGAATTCTCAAACCCAACCAATCCAAATACGCAGTCCGACACTCCATTTTTTTCGCACCACAATGTACATGAAGCACTCAAACATCAAATAATGGGTTAGGAAATATTTATGTACCTCATTAGAGACCCATCCTTGTTTGTCTTATTGATTCAAGGTTTCGGTAAGAACAAGATAGAAGAGAAAATGGGGGTAAACATGACCCTCTTTTAGGACTGGTTACCTATAGAGTGCTCGGGTCAATGTTCACTGACCCGAGTCAAACTAACCACCCGCCCGCTAATACAAGCGCCCTATTGTAAAACCAAATAGAGAATTTAATTTGTTATGTTTTATCGAGCTAGCCACCTAACTTCTACACAAATCTCTTTCTCCACAGGTATGAGTACAGATGGGCTGATGGAGTTCAAATAAAGAAACCAATAGAAGTTTCTGCACCAAAATATGTGGAGTATTTAATGGATTGGATTGAAGTTCAGCTTGACGATGAATCGATATTTCCTCAACGATTAGGTAAATTGAGTCTCTGCAATGAGAGGTATCCAATGATCAAACTTTCAATTTGTTTAACTAAGTTTCTTCTCCTATAGGTGTTCCATTTCCTCAAAATTTCAAAGATGTTGTAAAGACAATATTCAAGAGATTGTTTCGGGTGTACGCACACATCTATCATTCACATTTTCAGAAGATTGTGAGTCTTAAGGAAGAAGCTCATCTCAACACATGCTTTAAGCATTTCATTTTATTCACATGGGTAAGTTCTTACAATATATTTCACCTTCATGAAATCTCATTTGACGTCATCAGATTTCATGCCATTTGTGTATCATGATTGTTGTTCTTGTGTTTGAATTTCTAGATTGCTCTCACTAGTGAAAATGTAGGATTCGAAGCCATTATGGACCCACTTCTTTCTGAATTGAAAGACAGATATTGAACGTATTTAAGAAACCATTTTATCCTTAAACAAGTTCGGTGTAGGTGACTCAGATTCAGATAAGCACCCCAGAATTAGATATTGAAATTCAGATATTGGGAAAGCATAATCCACCGCGTAGACAACACGACCAATATCCAGTATTTGTTGGGGTCTAAGACATTTGTAAAAATGGACCTGTCCATGAAACAATGTCTAACTCGATTAACTTTATTGTGTCATGCAGGAATTCAAGTTGATAGACAAGGGTGAACTTGCTCCACTTTGGGACCTTATTGAGCCTATAGTTCAATTGTAAGGGAGACAGAGAGAGAACTTTAATGGATATTGAAAATGAATTGCACATTTGCTAGTGCCTAAGGTAACCTGATGAGCAGTACTATGTGAATAGTTAAAACAAACAATTGGTTGTTTTGGGGTGCTTATCTTTGAGTAAAGATCTATCTATGGATATAAAGATAATCCTCTCTTTTTTGGGCTAGTTAATCTTTAGCAAAATCTTAAGAACAATGTATTTTGGTTGTTTGGTTGGTTGATCCTCATAAACATTTTCGTAAACATTTTCCTGCAATAATACAGTCAAACATCAAACATGGTAAACATATTCAAGGTATTCATTCCAAAAATATGAGATATTAGACATGGGCGAGTAATAAACTTTCCCAATAAACAGTATAACTAAAATATCTGTCGATCAGAAGCTTTTGGTTCTTTAGAGGGTGCCGTTAAGAGTTCTCCATTATTCAACTCATCATGGTAGAGTCTGGGTGTCCTAGTCGATCATGTCAAATTTTAAAAAGATTTAGAACATGCAACTTCATGTTGACAATAATAAAATATGATTAAGTTGTTTTTATGTGTGTAAGTACAACCTAGAAGAAAGAGCTTGTGGTCTTTCTAGATCATGCTTCTGACATGACATAACTGATGTGAGATTTGAATCATTTTTACCATCCTCGGACCTAGTTTAATTTAATATACATTCCTACGTATGTCTTTAAACTTCAACTGATTTTGATTTTCTAGGGATTTGGTCGAGTACAAAGCTTCTTCACTAATTAGTTTATTACCACGTGGAAATATTATAGTAGCTCCTCTAAAGTCTTTTATAAGGCTTGGTGATCAGGCGATAGCAATCACATTTGCCTCAAATACTTTTAAGCTACCTTGAGAAATATGGTGTACTTCGAAGTGTCGAATTTGTGGTTCCGTTGTCTGCTAGACAGATGTCTTCATCACCTTTGGATATGTTTCTTCCAGAATCCGTACCCTTTCATAAAAATAAAGAATGTTAAATGAGATTCAAATTATAAAACCATAGTGTTTATGATGATAATAGGAACGAAACTATTACAATTATAGATAATCTATTATCTAATACAAGTAAAAGTTAGTTTACATCTAACAGTAAATATAACAGTTAAAAAGATATTACACTAACGAGTAAACTAAACATATCATTTGATTGATTAATTGGCTCCTTCAGGGAGATAGTCTTCAACACATAGTGGTGTATCAAGTTCCGTAAGATTCATCTCTGGGGCGGCCCAAGACTTTAAAAATGATTAGTATAGATCAATCAAATGTTTTTACGTACGACAAGTACGGGACCAGTAAACTTCCATTCCACAACGAAAATATACTTTTTCACGAACTTTGGGAAAGATATCCGTCTTATCCTTTATTTTATCAAATTTTCTTAGTTCATTATTTTTCTAATTTTCTCTCTTTTCCCACTTCGGGTGGAAATGGATTGGCCTGTTATATCTTTTCCATTTGTTCACGTGGGGTGCACGTTAGTAGTTTATCCAGAACCGCCTTTCCCTTTATTTTATCAAATTTTCTTGGTGCATTATTTTTTTAAAATTTTCTCTTTTTCCCCACTTCAGGTAGAAATGGATTGGCCTGTTATATCTTTTCCATTTATTCACGTGGGGGTGCACGTTAGTGGTTTATCCAGAACCGCCTTTCCCTTGGTCATTTTGTTTTCTTTTATGATCATCAAACAACATAGAATGTGATTCTAGCATAGGTGCGGATCTAGTAGGTCGGGATTCATGGTTTTGTAAAACACAACTAGTTGTTTTGTTCATTGACTAGAAGGCAGGTGAGTAACTGAGAAAAATTAGAGAAACGACGTTCTCGATATTGTGACTGCGGGACTAAATCCGTCGCGCATGAAACATACTCAAGTTCTTAACAATCATTTACTCATCATTAGTGATATCCCCACCTACTTTCGGTCGGGAAACAATTCTACAAAGACTAGAGTTATATGCAGAAACAGAAGTACAATCTTGTAGTCGGAGTTTTATAAAATCTTGACGAGCTTTCGAAAAGTTGGCCATCTTTAGGTGATCGGGCCTATCTTTCAAGATATTCCATAATGTTAACGGCTCTTCCATGTACATGTATTATGACTTCAAGTCATCGTGTATGTGACGTCCTAAATAACTTAAAGCATGAGCATGTAACATTTTGTCGGCATTACGTTCTTCCATATAGTATTTAAGAGACCTTTATACTTTAGCGTTCACCTCGCTTCCACGACCCACCCCATATAATTCTTCCCTGCTATGACTACAGTCGTAGAATCAAGTCTAACAAGGTTAGACATCTCGAAATAAAAATAAAAATATTATACCTTCATTCATGTTGATGTCAAAAAACGTGTAATGTAACGACTTACCTAGTTCAATATGGAGAGACAAATGAACAAAACAACGATTCCCTTAGTTGACTAGATGTTCGTGTTGATGTGTTAAGATAAAATTACAGAGGTGAAGAGGAAAAATCGAAATACTATTATAGCTATTATAATCTTAATAAAACTTTCATTAATAGCTTATAAAAGAAGAGAGAAAATACAATTAAGTATACAACTAGGAATCAGGAAATTTGGTCGAAGACCCAATTTTAATTTCTTTTTTAGTTTAAAAGACAAGTTATATTTCTTTTTTCCCCCAAAATTTGAATTTTTTTTTCAAAAACTCAAACATTTGTATTTTGTTTGGTTAAAACCTCAATATTTTTGCAAAGTTGTTGTAAGGTGTTGCAAAGCTATTGCAATGGGTTGTAAGGCGTTGCAAACATGGACAAAACCAGAACTAAAGACCAAGGGGGGCCAAACTCAAAAAGAAACATAGTAGTCTCAAAACTAAGTTTACTATTTAAAAAATTGGTGGTCTCAAGGGATCGAACCCAGGTCACTTAGGGTATAAGCTCACATTCCTACTAAAAAGTCTTCAACACTTTCTTGCTAGTTTCACGTATGCTATGGACTAATACAGTAATCCTCGTGAATTATCGTTGCACATTAAATCACTACGGCTAGGTCGAGGGGGCCATGACCCCCTCAGGCCTAGCTGTAGTTTCGGCCCTGGTTGCAAAATTGTCGCAAGGTGTTGCAAAGCTATCGCAAGACGTTGCAAAGCTTTGAGGAGGTGCCTAGAGGCATTTGCCTAACCGTCCCCCTCAAAACTTCACCCAAATTACCTGTATACATGCTAATAGGTTATTCTAAGGCACCCACATCAATTAGTCAAGCTCAACACATGTCAAGTTCCATATCTAACAAATTCAATTCATTCTTGACCTATTTCCTTCCACATAATTTCTGGGTTTTTTTTTTCAGAAATTGACTACGAGAATTCGAATCTGAGACTTCCAGGGCTTCTAGAGTTTATATCAACACCTTGAAACCACTTGTACTACCAACTGTTGACCATAATTTCTAGTTTCTATACATCCAAATTTAGTTCCATTCACATTTCACAACGTCATACAAGTCTTGTGGTGTAGCATGGTTGACACCTCAAAGTCACGTTTAGTAGGGCTTATTAATGGGTCTTAATGTGTCTGGGCTAATTAAAAGAAGGCCTATTCAACTAACACACATCGGATGACAAAATTCTGGTGACACCCCATCCTCCCCAATAATTTGACATTGACCCCCAATTATTTAGTGATATTAGGACTTCACCTCCAAAATCAAAAGTGTTCTGGCGTTAACCCCCAATTGTATTTTTTCCGTCATTTTCACGTTAAATGGTCGCTGTGTGAAACACACGCGTGATTCTTGACAAAATTACCCTCATCTAATCCAACGGTGAACTACTCTCTCTCCTGATCAACGGTTGTGAAATAACCTAGGCAAAATAGATTGAAAATCACTAACTATCTTCTCTTCTATTCTCCGATTAGGTTTTGGGTTGGTATTAGGGTTTGTGTTCTTACTCTTAAAAGCTAAATCTCATTCAAGAAAACAGAATCAGGGTTCTTTCATTCCGGACTTGGGAAATCCTTACTTTTCAGTAATAACCAGTGATTCTCTCTTCCCCTTTTTCTTCTTTTACAAGTTTAGTCTTCTTCATAAACCAGAACCAGAGGGGTGTAATAATAACAAAGTATAGTAGCTACCAAGAGTAAATCTCTTGTTCTTCTTCTATTTTCTCTATTTAAATCCAAATCCCTTTTTGGGATTTTACTATAATCTGATTTTAGAACTTGGGTATCCTTCAAAATCAATTAAAAATGATCACAAAAGTTGAATTGTATCATGTTATTATTGTTGTTGTTCCTCTTTATGTAGCCATGGTTCTTGCTTATGGGTCAGTAAAATGGTGGAAAATCTTTAGTCCTGATCAGTGTTCTGGTATTAACTGATTTGTTTCTTTATTTGTCGTTCCTTTACTATCTTTTCATTTGATCTAACAATCCTTACACCATGAATTTAAAGTTCATAGTTGCTGATACTCTTCAAAAGCTAATAGTTTTAAATGTTCTTGTTGTTTGGTCTAGGGTTAGTGCTAGAGGTTGTCTTGAATGGAGTATAACTTTATTTTATCTCTCTACACTTTCTAATACTGTTCCTAAATCAACTAGTTCCAGATCTGAAGTATTTTCAAGAAGATCAAATGGTCCTCATTCAGGTCTTTCATTAACTCCTGGAGCTCTTAATCTAACTAATGTTGAGATTCACTCGTTACAATCTTCAAGAAATCCAACTTTAAGAGGTTCTAGTTTTAATCATACTGATTTTTACTCGATAGTTGATGGGACTAGTCCTAGACAATCAAATTTTGGGAGCTTGGGTTTTGATGAGGAGGCTGGAAATGGTGGTGGGCTTGTCAGAAATGGAGTTCAAGGTGGTGGTGGTGGTGGTGGCTATCCTGCACCAAATTCAGGGATGTTTTCACCAGTGGGGAAGAGGAAAAATGACGGAGGAAAAGATCATATGTTTGTTGGGAGTTCTAATGCTTCCCCTGTTTCTGAAGGTGGGATTCATGTCTTTAAAGGTGGTGATTATTTCACAACCATTGATCATAAGAAAGATTGTTGACCGTAAGATCAGATGGGGGTATTTTTGTCACGAATCACGCGTGTGTTTCACACGCCAATCATTTAACGAAAAATGACGGAAAAAAGGCAATTGGGGGTTAACGTCAGAACACTTTTGATTTTGGGGGTGAAGTCCTAATATCACTAAATCATTGGGGGTCAATGTCAAATTAACCCAACTATTTATGAAATAAATTGTGACGATATCACTCTAATATGCGAGTCATTTAAAAAAACAAATCTTCGTTTTTTGCGGTGTGGCCTCGTGGGTAGATATATCCCAATCCTTTATAACAACAAAATTATTAGTGTACATACATTTACAGCCGTATGTGACAAAACCCTCCGATTAAACGTAGAAAGTTCCTGGTTGATTACATTGACATTTCATAATTCATATATGTTTAATGAAAAGGACCGCATGTATACAGACTTTTCGGACGTTGTACATAAAGACATTTTGTTGTAGCAACATACTGAGATTTAAATATGAAATGTCGGATCAAATCAGGACAAAATAATTAGTTGAATTAATTATTAAGACGTAAGAGCTAATATTAGCTAATTATTATTGTTTATTAGAGTTTTAATGAAAAGGACCTGTCTTATTGGATCTCAATAATTAGTCTAGCTTTCTTCTCTATACAAGATGCCCCTTAGACTCTGCCACTTAAATTTCATCTAGTTCTTCAGAAATACCAAATGAAGGAGGAAAAAAATGAGGAAGAAGAAAAACAGGAAAAAGAAGATCAAAATCAAGAAGATGAATATCAAAAAGGAGAAAATAGTGTTTGGGATTGTGGTACTCCATTGTATGATTCATTTGAATTGATTTCTCTTAATAATCTCATCGACCGAAATTTATTAGCGATCCCATTCTCCATCGGATCAAAGAGGTTTAGTAGTCGATTTTCGGATCTTTCAAGTTTGGTTGGATCAAGCATAACAAGATCGGAAACGTCAGGTTCTGAGACATCGATTCAAGGGTCCACGTCAAGGAAGGTAGAGTCATTGATTAATGAGTCTCTTATTGGGAGGAAAACTTTGAAAAGAAAAATGAATGTTGATGAGAGGAATGAGAAGAAAAAAAGACATAAAAATGGGTTTCATGGAATTTGTTTTCCTACTTTGGGATTTTGGAGAAAATAGTTCCAAAAATTGACTAATAAGTTTATGCAGTACGTTTTATGTGTTTTCATAACCATGTAATTTAGATCCATTTATACCCACTTCTTATAATTTATTTGTGCCAAAAGTATTGTAAGCATTATTTTTTATGCCAAAGTATTAATTCAAATGCCCAACTTACTATTGGTGAGACAGACCTTGAGAGGGTTCAAACCCAAGTGATGGTTTACGTTTACCCACACCCACCTAATTTAGTGGTGAAGGAGAAGCATGCGGTTGAAGATTATTCTAGACTAGCACGAACCGAAGAAATAAATCTAAAACAACAAGTTAAGGTGAAGTGGATGGAAGAAGGAGACAAGAACGCCAAGTTCTTTCATTGTACAATTAAAGAACGTTGATCTAGAAACAACATTGGATTGATCACAACTACGGAAGGGCGTCATATAGAAGCCGATGATGAAATTGCAGCCGAAGAGGTTCGATACTTCACCGAGTTTTTTGGCACAAAGGAGTGTAATGAGTATGACCCAACTTTCATTGACCAAGTACAAGTTGATAAGGTTCTTGGGGTAGAAGACGGTATTGATCTGATAAAAGATATTACTCGCAATGAAGTTATTGCCGCTCTTTCTACCATAGGATCCGATAAGGCACCGGGACCGGACGGGTTCTCTTCTCTCTTCTTCAAGAAATATTGGCACATCATAGGGGAGGATTTTTGTAAGGAAGTCTTGAATTTTTTTTACGAAAGAAACAGATGAGTGAGACGAGCGCTACCCTAGTCACGCTCATTCCTAAGGTAAAGAATCCCACCACATTCTCAGACTATGGACCTATTGCTTGTTTCAGTGTAGTATATAAAGGCATTATAAAAATTCTAGTGAATCATCTCAAGGATGTATGCACGAGGATTGCTAGCCCGAGTCAGTCTGCGTTTGTTTCAGGTCGAAAAATTCTGGATAACAATATGCTAGCTCATGAACTGGTTCATAACTACCACAGAGTAAGAGCTCCAGTACATTGTGCAATCAAAATAGATTTGCGCAAAGCATACGATATGACTCGATGGGATACACTATTTCATTAGTTAGTAAAGCTGAAATTTCCGCCCTTGTTTACTGAATGGGTCAAACTACGTGTTACAACTTCTAAACTTTCAATTGTAATCAACGGTTATCAGATAGGTTATTTTGAGGGTAAGCGGGGGATTCGACAAGGCTGCCCCTTATCTCCGTCTTTGTTTGTTACCATGATGGAACTATTTAATTGCCTAATAAAAAAAACAAGTACAACTTGGAAACATTATTTTGCACCCAAGATGCAAGGACCCAATGATAAACCATCTCTCATTTGCCGATGACATGATAACTTTTATTAAGGGAGAAGAGAACTCGGTTGTGACCAAAAGCTCCAATTGTTCCTCCTCTACTCAAGACACCCGAATGATCAACTAGATTTCCCACCGTTGTTGCTAGCTAGAACACCAATGGTGGTTTGATTGAAGAACTCCATATTTTTTAACTAGATAGATAGTTGAGAGTTTTCTCGCTTTCTTTCTCTACTTGATGTTGTAGAGTAAGGAAGCTCCTTGAGAAATTTCCACACCTTATTCAACTCCTTAAGGGATATTATATAGAACCCTGGGCTAAGTTAGAGTATAACCCTAATTAGGTTTCCTAAAATTTCCTTTTGAATAAGATTTAGGAAATACTCAAAAATAGAAACTAGTTTCTATTTTCTCAATTCCCTAACTTGTGGGCGGCCAAACCATGCCCAATTGGACAGATCTGGCCGGCCCTGTTAGGGGAACATGCCCAAGCTTGTCCGTCCCCTTTTGGGCCCCAAATCACCCCTTCTGGTGCACGACCCAATTACCCTTCTTTTGGGCCTTTTGTACTATCTTTGCCTAAACTTCTTTTAGGCTTATGAGACATATTTATGGGACTCCCATGATTATATGTCTCATCCCTCTAGTTATATCATCCGATCAATTAGACATTCTTTTGTGTAACCTGATGTAGGATTCGGTCGAAGTTAGCCGTGAATTACTTAGTAATTCGATGATCGTAGTTAGTTTCTAGCTAAATCGTACGATCCCTAAATCGTCCGAAATTGATGATCTTCTTCGTCAATTGTCCTATCCGACAAATTGCCCGTATTGCATCTTTGGTCGAACGACATTTTCAGGTACTACTATACATGCCATCCTTCAATTTGGAAAGGGGAACTGCATGCAAAGTATTTAGGTTTTCCATTAATCTCTTGTCGACTCTCATACTCAGATTGTATTCCTCTTTTGAATCATATAACTAACCGAGTGAAGTCTTGGAAAGCGAGATATTTGTCTTATGAAGGTCGTTTACTTCTCATAAAAGAAGTGCTTACGGGAATGCTTAATTATTGGATCATTTGTTTCGGCCTTTCACGACCGGTAATACATGAAATTGGAGCCATATTCAAAAGATTTTTTTGGGTTGGGCAAGAGATGAAAACTAAACAAACTCTAGTAGGATGGCAACAAATATGTCTTCCATTCACAAAAGGAGGGTTAGCGATTCGTGATATCCAAGCCACCAACGACGTTGCTACCATGAGCTACGTCTGGGATATTCTAAGTGGAAAACATACACTTTGGACTCAATGGGCGAAAGCCAATCTCTTATCAAGGGGAAAAATTTCTCGACTTTCAAAATTACTCAAGACTCTTCCTGGTGTTGGCGCAAGATTTTAACAGCCGGAGAAAATGGGGGATCAGATTTTCCATCTAGTCTGTAATGGTGAAAATATCGCATTCTGGAATGATTATTGGCACCCGTTAGGATGATTAACAAGTGTTTTTCCTTCCCCACTCTGCCAAGACCCCCACCTGCAGTTCAATGCAACAGTTAGTTTATGCATCAGTGAAGAAAAGTGGTATGTGTCTCCTCATCTCCAAAATAGTATGGGTGAAATAATACACCACCTCAATGAAATTAGTTGTGATGTCACTGTGCCTGATGTGATGGTGTGGGAGTGCAACAAAGATGAAATTTACACTTTAAGGGACACTTGTAATGTTATAAGGCCAACTGGAACTGCATTTAAAATAAATTAAATTTTGATTTAACGAAAATAAAGATTTTCGCATTACCAAACCAACTTATTTATCAAAATTATTATTTATTTATTTTCCTTCTTTTTGGAAATTGAATACGATCTACGATAGTCATTACAATTGCCTTGATACATTAAAGATGTGTTTATAAACACCATAACCGCCAAATTTAAACTCTTACAAGAACAAACCAAACCTAACTAAATTATGTCCTAAAGCCAAACTACGTTATTTACACTTCAATAACCCAAGTTCAATAAACCATGGAATCCGCCTCTTTTGAGAATCGAACCTGGAACCTCTAGATTCAATTGTTTATGTCAACATTATTGACTACTTGGACAACTAAATGTTGACAATTATTATTTACTATCGTGTTGCCAAATGACACCATAGGTGGAAGTGGTCACTAATGTGAGGCGCCTACATAACTCCCCTCTAATTAACCATATCAATGTACTAGTAACAACTTACACCGACGCGTCCACAACCATTTGGTGTAATAATTGGACATTCTCTTCTTAAACACAATTATAAGCAGTTTACCACCAAAATTTATCGTATGTAATTTAGGCTCAAGATGTCTTATATGACGGTGACAGTGCTTATTCAAATTTACAGTGTATTACATATTAGGTTCACCGTGTATCAATGGCATCCAAACGTACAGACGCGCCCCACTTGCATAATATTGTGTTTCAAGTGATGTACCTAATCTAATACAGCATAAAACACCATATCACCATCAACTTTATTTTACGCGGGAAATAAACCCTCGACTCCCACATACCGCCGCCATAGTGGAAGTCGAAACGATACTCTCTCTTTCTACTCTCTTCATTTTCCGATTGCTCCTTCTTTCTCTCTCACTTGTTTTGTTAGGGTTTTGAAATTACTCCACAGAGACCAAATGACGATCTTAAGATCAAGAGAGATAATCCCTAAATCTCCTCCAGATATCCCAAAATGTAGCATAATCAAACCATCAACTCCAAATAAAACTCATGAGAGTGCTTTAATGTCTTCATCAACTCTTCATCACAAACAAACAGTCCGTTTAGGGTTACAGTTCGATTTAACTCCACTTTCTTCTTCTTCTTCACTATCACCTGGTCCAAGACGGAGTTCCCGGCTTGCTTCGAAATCGACTCCTATAACGGAAGACAGTAACGAGAAGGTCATCGTTGATGAAGAAAATGAGGAGAGTTTGAATGTTAGTGAAGTGAATGAGAGCAGTTTGGTTTCTGGTGAGGGGTCAAAGATTGTGAATGAGAGTAGTTATAGAAATAGTGTTTCTGTTGATGAGAAAGTTAGGGTTTCAACAGAGGCGGTGGATTGTGATGGTGGGAATAAAGAGGGGAAGGAGAAAAAAGTGTTTTCGGGTTTTAGAGGTAGTTCTGGGTCTTCAAGTTTGAGGCGAAGTAAGAGGCTTATGAATGTTGGAATCGGAAACGAGGAGAGGGAAGTGGAAACTGATCTCAAGTTGTTGGCTGAAGAGAGAAAAGGGATTTTTAATTTAGAATCAGGAAATGGAACTGCTAAGAGCATTAAGAGTGAAGTGTTTGACATTGATTCTGATGAAAGCATGAAAGCCCTAAATGGATTGGCTGATGAAAAATTGGAATCAGGCCTAAGCTTGTCTCCTGATAAAAGTGGAGTCGTTGATGCCGAAATGATGGAGACTGAAAATGACCCAGTGGTTAATGGAAATGAAGAGGTTGTTGCAGCTATGGAGATTGACCTAAAGATTACTTCCACCCATTATGGGAGTACCTCTAGAGGTAAAAGAAAATATAGTCAAGATGAGAAGGGGAAGGGAATTTCCATTGACTCTGATAGTCATCCTGTGGCTAATAATCATATTAAGGTGGATGAAAAGATGGCAGAGGAGCAAAAGAGGACTATTTCTAAAGAAAGTATAAGGATGAAAGCAGTAAGAAGAAGGGAAAATAGGGAAAGATTCCATAATAGAGCAAGAAGAAGTGCTTCTAGATTTGCTCATTTCCTACACGAAGCGGAAGAGAACAATCCGCCACAGCCAGCACCTGCTTCTCGAAATAATGAGGTGCCATCACCAGTAGTTAATCACGAAGTCGAGGATTGGCCTGGTCCGTTTTCTACAGCAATGAAGATTATTAGAGACCGAGCCATGAAGCTTAATGCTCCGTCGAAAAATTCCACATTTGATGCAAGTAATGCGGAGGAGCCTGTTATCGAATGGACTCCCTCAGTGGAATCAAGAAAGAAAGATTTGACGTCGATGGTTCCTTTCTTGCAAGATATGTGCTTGCATATGCTTGTGAAGAATGCTGAAGCAATTGTATCACTTGAAGCTGTGCCAGATGTATTAAAGCACAGATTGAGTGACTTACTCTGTGATTGTCGAAGGATGAACTCTCATTTTATGGAACTCCTTGCTAGTAGATCTCCTACAGAGATACGCGTAAAGGACTCTTCATGGCTCACAGAGGAGCAGTTCACCAAAATATTCGAAGGGTGTGATACTAGCAAGTTAATGGTATATCACACTTTCTTTAGCTGATTCAGTTTTCTAGTTCTAATAGTGTTTCCATTCTAACACATCAATTGATATTCTTACAAGTGAAGTTCATCATATGACCTAATAAACTGTAATTGGGACTTGGTGAGTCCCCAAACTTGCGAAATACCCTGCTCGATGAAAGATATATGCCCCTTGACAACTACTGATTGTGTTAAGATGCGAGAACCATGTTTACTTACATGTGGTTTTTAGTCTATGAGATGGTTAGTTGTGTTCTATAGTGCAATAACAAAGGGCTAATTACCTTCCCACTAAAATGTGGGCCATTTTGTTTTCTTGGATATAAATTGATGCCCAGGTTGTAAATTATATTTGCTAATTGTTTGTATCCAACCCTAAATATTCACAAATTCTGCTTGGGTTGAGTTTTTCTTGTTTTGAACTCAGGTGCTACAACTTGATCTATGTGGACGCTGTTTGCCTGATTACATATTACAGGCTACATTAGCTAGGTCCCCAAATAGTCTACCTGCATTATCCTCCATATCTCTGAAAGGAGCATGTCGGCTCACAGATGCTGGTCTGAAGGCACTTGTTGGTGCAGCACCTTCACTAAGTTCTATAAATCTAGGGCAGTGCTCCCTCCTAAGCTCTACGGGTATCAGTAACTTGGCTGATTCTCTGGGATCGGTACTCAGAGAACTGTACTTAGATGATTGTCAAAACATTGATATGATGCGGATTCTCCCTGCATTGCAAAAGTTGGAAAGTCTGGAAGTTTTGTCATTAGCAGACAATCAGACTGTTTGTGATGATTTCGTCTCTCAATTTGTTTCTCTTTGTGGCCCAAAGTTGAAGGAGCTTGTGTGCACCGATTGTCGGTAAATTCTCTAAATCCCTAGCTTTTTTTTTAACATCTTACCCTACATGTTTGCGTATTTCTTTTGTTTTCATTTTATTTCCTTTGAAGTATATGATAGTGGAAGTAATGCCCATGGACCTAATAGACCACTAAAGTTCATTTCTATTCCCCGTTAACTTTACCCTAATATTTTTATGATCTCCAAGTCTAAGCAGATTTTTCCTACTCTTTTTCTAGGATTTTTATATATTTACCAATTGATCATCTCTTAATAATTTTGGTGATTTTTGTGCAGGAAATTAACTGATACTTCTGTGAAAGCCATTGCAGAAAACTGTCCTGAATTACGTGGCCTTGATCTTGCTAACTTGAACAAATTGACTGATTTAGCATTAGGATACCTTGCCAATGGCTGTCGATCAATTCAAACTCTCAAACTTCGCAGTAACCACTTCAGGTTTTTCCCTGATGCATGTAGATATATAGTTCTTACTTTCTTTTACATAAATATGTATCTAATACTTTCGTACACTGTAACTTTCTATTTATTGTGAGATTAAATTTGTTAGATATTGATTTCAAAACATAGCTTCTTGTAGCCATTTATGCATGTTTTAATTAATATAATATCTACTGATACGCGAAATCCTCTATTTTCATAAGCATGTGTCTATCCCTTAGTGTTTTCCTATCACTTTTATGTGCTATGTACTTGTGAGTTATAACCGTTAATGAAGTTAATCTAAAGTGGTACTCTATATACACGAGGGCGATACTGTCCTATTTTAAATCCATAGGAACTGGATGTATGGTTTTCTGGAATTTAGAGACATTTCTGGAAGTGTAAATAGCAAGAAGTTATAACCGCATTTGAAATTAAATTCAACAATAGGTTTGTAGTTTCAAGATAAAAATTAGAGGATCTGTTGTATCTCAGTAAACGCCAATCGCAGAGCAGTCTTTTGTATTTTATTTCGAGCTATACATAATACTTATTTTTCCTCTTCGTTAGAGATATGTAACTTGTACAAACTTTCCTTTATACCAGTGATGAGGCTGTTGCTGCATTTCTTGAAGCTTCAGGAGAGCCCTTAACGGTGTTTTCGTTGAATAATGTCAAGAAGGTAATGTAAACATGAAATGTACGGTTTCTTCTGCAAGGTTTTGTGTTGCTGTTGACTAAGGAACCATTGATTTTTAGTGTCTATCTGTACCTATGGGTCAATGTTTTAAAATACATTTTTACGCCTCAATGCGGTTTGCTCTCGTAAGGCCAAGCGGCGCCTCTAGGCGTACTCTTCAATGCATAAAAGGCGTAAACTATTTATTTAAGGAAAATGATATCGATTATGTAGAAACATCTACTTTATTACTATAATACAAAGTCCCAAGTATTTAATAAGCAAATTAACAGGTGACTTCAGGTGCACACGTTTTACTCTCGAGTTCAAATACGTCGGCCTCAAGGCATCAGGTGGTCGCCTTGCCTCAAGGCGCACACCTTGATAGTTCTTCAAAACATTCTACTGTATTTTCATTCCTGCTTGATTTCTTCCTTATAAAAAATTGCCTAAACTTTCTTATAAACATCTTTTGCGAGTGAAAATGAAGATTGAAACAGACAGATGATGCATCTATATTCTTTTCGGTCTGCCTAAGCTAGTGAACTAATGCTCTGTGTTACCTTGGTTCAATTCGCTTTCCTTTTTAACCCTGGGCTATATGCAACTAAACCAATTATAAAAACTAACTGTAAATGAATAATGTGTGGTTTGTCTTATTGTAGATTGGCAACAACACAGCCATATCTTTAGCCAGACGTTGCTCAAGAAACCTGGTGAGCTTGGATCTGTCTTGGTGCCGCAATCTCACAGATGCAGCATTAGGGTTAATTGTAGATAGCTGCTCATCACTGAAGATCCTCAAACTGTTCGGATGCACCCAGGTTGATTTTCTATTCATAACTCATTAAGTTACTTTACAACGGTAATATTTATTTCTACGCAACATGTGTATTATTTTTTCGCATAAAGACCTAAAGACATAGGCAAGATGAAACCCGTGGGTGGACTTTCTCCGTTCACCATATGCCACACCTTGCGCTGGTATATGGTTTCCACATTATGTAGATCATTGTGGACCTCTGTCAAAGTTACCCATCAATCATTTAGGGGGGGGTAGTGGATCAAGACATTGGGGGACATTAGGGGACAATCAGAGACAATGTTCCGTGGACATTTCAAGACATTTCGGGACATTTGTCTGTAGACAAAATGTCTTTATAGACATTTCAAGACATTTGATTCGTAGACAAAATGTCTTTATAGACATTTCAAGACATTTGATTCATAG
>BEHA01044947.1:474686-490708 GCA_002897215.1 Eschscholzia californica subsp. californica | reverse complement strand
ACATTTAAAATGTCCCCAACCAATAACACGGACATTTGGGGACATTTCAAATGTCCCCAACGAATAACACGGACATTGGGGGACATGAAAATGTCCCCCAATGTCTTGATCCACTACCCCCCCCTTAGTTGTATTGGAGTTCTAATCGTGTATATTTTGCCAGGTTACTCCTTTGTTTGTAGATGGTCACTCAAATCCTCTCGTTCAAGTTGTTGGATTGAAGTTGACTCCAATATTGGAAAATCTCAACATGCTCGGTCTTCAGGAATCTCCCTTGCGTTATTCGTCAGTGCATCTCAATTCTGAAATCTGATGTGTCAGCAAGATCTAGGTTCCTCACGTTTTGTACTTCTCTCTCCCTATCAACTAACCCCACACTGCTATATGTTGTATGCCCAAGCAGAACTTCAAGAATAGAGGGTGCTTGAAGATAGTTTCTGCATCTTTTGATCTGATCATCTATTTTGTTACCTCTTACATCACAGACCTCATACAATTCCAAAATTGTTTTGTTTATCTGTAATACATCGATGTTATACTGAGATGTTATAGAAAATTGTGCAGCATCTCCTAGACATGTTTCTTTGAGGGTTTGTCTTTCCCTTCTATGTTTAAAAGAGATTTGAGTTGAGGGAGAACCAAGTTTACAAGGATGGTTACTCCACTCTTGTATTTCATTCCAAGCAGACCAACTTAAAGTGGTGTCAGTCAGATCTTGCAAGGTCCACCACCCAATAGAAAATGGTTATTTGGTTCAAAATCTTGTTCAGAGAAAGATGAAGCTTTTAGAAATACGAAGAGGAAGACGAAGCTTCACCTTAGTTATGAAGGATATGAAGAAAAAAAATAGGCATATGGCACTGTCCACCATAGGCTTCAAGCACATTCCGGACTGAGTTTTGGATTTTAGGGCTGGATGTTAGCCTTCTCAATATAGTACACAAAAATTCATTCTTAACTTTTTCTGTGTAACATATTCCTTGTCTTATTGTTGTAATCCCAACTCATCTCAACCTAAATTGCTAGCTCTGCATCGTATGAAAGTAATGCAACTCCTCTTGTATAGGGAAAATCACAAGCATATATATTTCAAAAACCATGAAAGAGAATTTGATTTAATTAGTTAACCCTTAAGAGATCTTAACCCAGCGCAAAATTGGGCACTTGCCCAAGGTTTTTTTTTTTGTTGAAAGAAAACATAAACCTACTTATGGTAAATTTGATATATATCATCTGTATGTTTTCATTTGTAGTCTTAACTAGTTTTGCTCTTTGACAACAATTCTAATTAACTTAATGTGAAGACTTAATTAAGTCTTGTTTGATGAAGGGAGATGCTACAATTACTTAGAAGATGATATACTGACTCACTTTCACTAAATGGTAAGATTTTTTCAAAGTTTGACTACGATCTGGACCATTCTTTTACCTATAGGTTTCGGAGTTTTTCGAGCCTCATACCCAATAGTGAAATAGTGAAAATTTACGTATCGTGTTGTTGTATAGTGTTTGAAAACGATCTGGACCATTCTTATTCACTCCACAAGTTGTATAGTGTTTCATACAAAAAATGTTCACTCATAGTGGAACCAAATTATGGTGGCCCTTTAGTTCTCTTGAATCTCTCCTTTAGAATAATTGATCTCCTCATAGCAGCCTGCAAGAAAAAAAAAATTGTCGAAAAAAAAATGAGGTCATTGACTTCAAGGACCAATGAAATGTATATCAAAGATTTAATATTTAATCACAAACCATATTTAAGGAGAAAAAGTGGTCTAAAAATGAGGTGAAAAGTATGTCAAAGATTTAATATTCAGCTGTAATCCCCACATTCGGCCGCGATACTTGCCGGGCATCATTTTTGTTTAATATTTTCTCCACTCTTAGATCTCTTCACCCTCTCTCTCTCTATACAGACTAGAGAGTACAGATCCCTCTTCCTTTCTAATTCTCTCTAGAGTTATTGTCCTCAGAAATGGAGATTGATAACAGTGAATCTTTTGAAACAATGTTTCATAAGAAGGTGAGTAGAATAAGCAGGTAGATGAAGACAATAGCCAACACGAGATTGGAGGACTCCTCTTCTACTGTGAGTCTGTGACCAATCCACCCAACTCCGCCGGTATATATACAATTTTCTGACAAGATTTTCATTATCATTCTAACAAGATCTACTGTTAGTACCTTGTAAAGAAATCACAAAAACGAGAATCTTTTTCCCCATTTATTTGCTTATAAACTGGATTTGTAGATCTTGCAAACTCAGTTTTCCTTTTACAATATGGGTTTGCACGTCTCACATATTCGGTCTGCATTAATGATCTGATTTTTCATATACTAGGTTTCCACCGCGTTCGACGGGCGCGGTAGATCCTTCTTGGCTGACGCCGCTATTGTAGATGTATCTCAGATTTGCGGGTGAAGTGCTTTTGAGAATTCTAAGAGTGTGCGTGTACTGTGATGACATCACGTTGAGTCAAGCTTACACAAGTAGTGCACGCACAACGATCCTCATTTTCACCTTCTGGCGACATGTGATTACCTTACATCCGAAATCAGTACGTGATTTCATTCGAAATTAGTACATGACATGTGATTACATGGATGACAGGTACTCGCATAACCCCACATTGTGTGAAAAAGGGCATTGTTGTGCATGCACTACTTGTGTAAGCTCGTCTCAACGTGATGTCATCACGGTATACGCACACTCTTAGAATTCTCAAAAGCACTTCACCGGCCAATCTGAGATACATCTACTACAGCGACGTTAGCCAAGAGGGATCTACAGCGCCCGTAGGGCGCGGTGAAAACTTGGTTATCATGTATTTCATCGTAAAAACATTAAAATTATAATGAAATTGAAAGGCAAAACTAAAAAAGTTACTACTAACTTGAATGGAGAAAACAACCTTAATTAATATTGAGGTAAATCCAAATACCATTAACAGATGAATTAGATGTTCATAAGTTTAGTTTTAAAATCTGCAACTACATTAAAGTATAACTTCTTTAATTACGCCCTAATAAACAGGAAATTATAGTTTAAATAGATAACAAAAAACAATCTGAATTGACAAACAATAATAGATAATAACATGCAAGACGCGTCTCCAGTGTGTGGTGTCTCAGACCTAGTCCGAGACACCCAGGACTTCTTAGACGCGTCCAGGAAGCTCCTGTGACCAGTGCTGGATGCGTCTACTGGATGGATCCAGTAGCTGCTGTTGCAGCATTGGACGCGTGCTCTGGACGCGTGCTCTGGACGCGTTCAGAAGCTTCCGTCGCAGCTGCTGGTCGCATCCTAGACGTGACCTGGACGCGTCCTAGACGTGACCTGGACGCGTCCTAGACGCGTCCAGAAGCTTTTTGGTTGCAACTGCTGGACGCGTCTCCAAGACGCATCTTAGCAGCTGCTCTGGACGCGTCCAGGAGCTTCTGGTCCGACCAGGAAGCTTCCTGGCCGGACACTAGGAGTTTCTAAAACTCCTAGGTTTCCAATTTTTTTTTCTTATGCAAATCCTTATTGGCTTATTTCAGAATTTTAAAACCTCTTTCTAAAATTTTGAAATTCTCTTAGAATCCTTTTAAATTTTTCAAAACTTTTAGAAACTTTTAAAATTTCCAACTTTTTAGAAAACTCTAAAGTTTCCAAAACTTTTAAAGCACTTCTAAAATTTCCAAATTGTGTTTTTAAAGTTTCCTAAAACTCAAAAACATCTCTTAATCAAACCAATTTTAGATCAAAATTCTAGGTTTTGAAACTCTTTTCAAGAACAATTTTGAAATCAATTTGATAAATTCTTGAATCCTATTCAAAATCAATCAAAACCTATGTGTTTAAAATACTTTTAAAACACCTTTAAAACCAAAATCAATCAAATTGAATCTTTTGAAACACTTTCAATCATCAATCTTTGATTATTAATTTAAAAAACGTTGAATCCCCATTCAAAAACATTCAAATTAGATGTTTAAAACACTTTAAAAGACAACTATCAATCTAATGAAGCATGGATTAGTTCGATTCTTAGCAAAAATTAGCTATTTGCAAGAGGGTCTGACGTCACTGTTGAGTTTTACACCCTTCTACTAATGTTTATAGCGGATAACGACATCATATGTCTAACATTAGTATCCTCAGGATCACATGCATAAACCAATAATGCTAAGTAAATAAAACTAGTTCGATGATTACCTTAATCGCTAGTTTTTCCTTCGAAACTTTCCAATCGCTTATGAGAAGACCAAGAGCTTCAAATGTAGCTCCTCTACTTGGGAAACGAGAAATCAACTTGATCTCCCACCTTGTTGTTAGCTAGCACACCAATGGTGGTTGGATAGAAAAACTACTTCTTCTTTGACTAGATAGATAGTTGGGAATTAACTCACTTTCTCCTCACTACTTGATGTGGTAGTGTAAGAAAGCTTAGAGAGAAATTACACACCTTATTCTCTGCCCTAAAAGTGTTTATATAGAACCCTAATAAGAGTCCACATCCTTTTAGGTTTCCTAAAACACCCTTTAGAATAAGATTTAGGAAAATTGTCGAAAATAGCAACTAGTTGATATTTTCTCAATTCTCTAAGGAGATGACGTCCAAATCCAACCAAAATTGGCAGATTTAATATTCATAACATAAGGAAACGTCTCTTCAAAAATCATCCCAATCCGAGCCCTAAAATTGCCCGAATCGATTTAAGCCCAAAACCCCGTTTTTTGGTTTTTTGTACTATCTTTGCCGAATTTCTCTTTAGGCCTATGAGATATGTTTATGGGACACTCCCATTATTATATGTCACTCCCACTAGTCATATCCTAGATCAAATTGACACTCTTATGTGTAACCCGTTTTAGGATCCGGTCGAAGTTAGCCGCGAATTACTTCGTAATTCGACGATCGTGGTTGGTTTCTAGCTTAAACTCCATGACCCCTAAATCAACCGGACTTGATGATCTTCTCCATCAATTGTCCTAGATACAAATCGCTCCCATTGCATCCTTGGTCGAAGGACATCTCCTTCAACTCCTTCACCTTTGCCAAAACCAAATACAATGGATGCATACTTGCAGCGGTAGCAAAGAATGGGAATGATGGTACGTAATTCCACATATAGATTTTTGAACACTACCAGATTTTCTGACCACTACCTAGTTTTCTAAACACAACCCAGTTTCCCAACGAATTTATAACACCTGGTAACAGAATAAATTTCTGTCCTGTCCCTAATCTATTTTAATTCCAATTATTGATTCATTGCAGGATTGTTTGTTGTTGCCTACGCCGTTGTTGATGTAGAGAACGATCCAAACTGGACTTGGTTTTTCTGCAATTTGGCACGAGTTGTTCCTAGTAGTCCAGCGTTGACATTTAGGTCAGATCGGCACCACGATATTATAAATGGAGTTTCCAACATATTCCTAGAGGCCAACCATTCATATTGTGTTTGGCATTTACGCTAAAATTTGAATGTACGTGTGAAAAATGGTGCAAAGAAGTCTGACTATTTCCAGTCGCTAATATTTAAAGCGGCTCGGGCGCTAACTGTATCGGACTTTCAAAAGTACACTACCGAACTTGTTGTCATGAGCGGAAATGGTGTGCAGTCATTTTTGACTCCCTCAATCCTGAAAACTGGGCCGATGTGTATTTTCTGGGTAATAGGTATAGTTTAATTTGTTCTTCTCTATCTGAGTCTTTCAGTTATTGAATATAGGACGAGAGAGTTCTTCCCATGTCGGTCACGCTCGATATGTTGCGGGTAAAAATAATGAAGATGATGAACGATCGAAGGATTGAATCGACCTCCTGGAACTCATTCCTATGCCCGAAAGTCAATGACACAATGAAGTCCAGATTGAATGTTGCCTGCAGTTGGAAGTGTCTTCAATCTGCTGAATTCAAATATGAAGTCATGTCGAACCCCAACCACTCTGTCGATCTTGCTAATCTGACTTGTTCATGTCGTAAGTGGCAAGTTCAAGGTATTCCATGTGAACATGCTATCTTGTGTATTAAAGTGCATGGAGGTGATTCCTCAAAGTTCTTTGATCCTACCGTCACAACGGATGCCTATTGTAAGACCTACAAGCTTTCCATCAACCCTATCCATACTTTTGATGCACCAAAATCATTCGATAAAGCCAACATGATACTTCCTCCATTAACCAAGAAGCGCCCGGAAGACCGCGACGTGATGCACGATGCACCAAAATCATTCGATAAAGCCAACATGATACTTCCTCCATTGAAAGTTCTTGGAACTTTCGTAAAAGGTAGAGGGTATGCGGTAGATGTAAACAACTCTATTATCACAACAGTGCTTCGTGCAACCTGATAGACCCAAAATTAGGTCTATTCCCGCAAGTATACGGGGTCAAGTTATAGTATTTCTAATAAGTCGGGTATCGTCCCAAGAGACAAGTTATTTTATCTAATCTCGAATTAAACCCCCCTTTCAAACTTTTGATTTGATTTGGAAACTACTATGACAAAAAGGAAGCAATACTAATAGATTAATAAGAATTAAATCAAGATGAGAAGAAGAATCTAGGAATTTCGATTTCACCACATAAATGGACTACTTAAGACAAGCATTCAATCAACAAATCACTATTTGTTTATAACTCAAAACCTAGCTTAATGAACTAATTAGGTTTCGGATAATATTCTTTAATAGCACAATTCAAAATCAAGAATGTATGATTGACTACCATATAAAACTAATTTCCTACACTATCATTCAAGATCTAAAAGGCATATCTCATCTAATAAATCAATAAAGGCATGAAATATCTAATTATAATACATGAATGATAATAAGGTTATAGAATCAACATGAAATGACAATCAATAGGCATGAAGCTCAAAATAAGGATTCATTGATTTATAACATATCTCAAAATAAGGCCAAATATGGGTTTCCTCTACACCCTAGATACAAAATTTAGCTACTCATGGAATCTAAAATAATATTCATTGAAATCATAAAATAAATGGAATTACAAAAGATTAATGGAAAGAAATCACCAAGAATGTTCCCAATCCATACTCCCATGTATCTCCATTTTGATGTCCAATTTAAGCTCCAAGTATCTCAAGAATATTGCTCAAAACTCCAAATAATAGCTTATTACAAGATAAAAGAAGAGAAATTTAAAAGAGAGATGGAAGAAGAAGAGATTTTAGAGAAGAAGGTATGGAGAAATTAGAAGGTTAGAAGAAGAAATTAGAAGGAGAAAGTAGATCTAGAGAAAAGATGAAGGTGGTAGAGAAAAGAATGGTGGCTAGGGTTTTTGGTTGAGAAGAGGTAGAGAGAAAATGAGGCTAAGAGAGGAAAAGAAAGTTAGGGTTTTACAACTACAAGAAGGAGGAAAGAGGGGATAAGAAAGGAGCGGTTGGTTGGTCTTCTAAAGGTGTTTATATAGGATTAGGGTTGAGTTGGGGTTAAAATTGGTAAAAAATGGAAAGCTGAGGGTCAAAATTGGAAATCTAGGGGTTAAATGCACAATCTGGTCGGCGGCTAGGGTTTATAATGGGTTTCAGATGTTTTGGTGTAGCCGGGTGCAAGTTAATAGAGTGCGGGTCACACAGAAGCCGTCGATGCTCCCGCGCACGGATCTGGGTGGAAGGGAAGGTGCCACGCGTCCCGGAGCACGGAGTTTAAGCTGCTCCGGGTGCATGGAATAAATGATAAAGGGGCTGATGCAAACGGACCGTCAGATCTTGAAAACACGGAAGGTTACGGTCAAGATTAAAACGTGGAGACGGGGCTACCGGATTAAAATGGAACGCGCTACACTGGATCCTGCTCAATGGGGAGTTTCGCTGCTTAGCGGAAACACGGGAATCGCGTATTCCGGCCTCCGCTTGTCGACACGCGTCCCGCCTAGTCCCGCATGCCCGAACTTGCACCGAATGTGTCCCACCTAGTCAACAGACTTTGACCCATCTTTGACTTTGCATATTTCTCTCATCCGGACTCCGATTTGACTTCCGTTTTCTCCTACGGACTCGTCTCGACCTCTACTTTTCAACCATGCACTGACTTTGGCCAAATTACCAGAATGTCCTTGACTCCAAATGACCAAAATACCCTTCATGCACTTTTTCCTCGTTTTTAACCGTTTTTCACACCTAACTCTCCAAAAGACACCTAATCAAGAAAACCAACCATTTTATTACAATAAAGACTCGAAACAGACTAACTCGGCTAATTTAAACGACTCTGATGGGACATTTTCATGACCCATCACAACCAACCTATTTAGTGATTGTAACTGTTCTTCATTTGAGCAGGGGAAAAGTGTGGACCGGACATTCTACAATTTTGAATAGCGTCTACAGTGTTGGAGTTTTTCAGATTCTGAAGAGAGTCTGTGTTTTTGTTAACATTCTACTGTTCTTTTTTTGTGTAAATCATGTGAAACATAAGTTAGTTAGTGCAACCAATCTGTTTTGTTTAGTATTCCATATTGTGTTCTAATAAATCTGGTAATGTACTCGACATTGAACTATTTCCTGGAAGGTTGTAAATGTACTGTCTCTATGTTTTGTTTCCAACTTATGCCTAACCTTTTTTTATTTTTTTCAAGTCTACTTAGTTATTTGCAATGAAGTTAAGTCTTCAAGCTAAGTTTTGAATACAAATTTGTGAAGAGAGTCTGTGTTTTTGTTAACATTCTGTTGTTCTATTTTTTTTGTCTAAATCACGTGGAACATAAGTTAGTCACTTAGTGCAACCAACCTATGTTGTTCAGGATTCTATCTTGTTTCCAGTAAATTTAGTAATGTACTGGACATTGAACTGTTTCCTGGAAGCTTTTAAATGTACTGTCTCTATGGTTTGTTTTCCAACTTGTGCCTAACCTTTTTTTGTTTTCAGGTTTACTTAGTTATTTGCATTGAAGTTAGGTCTTCCAACTTTTGTTTTGAATACAAACTTGTAATTTTTTTCTCATTCAAACTTATTTACTCGATACTTTTGCAGAGGGAATTTTCCTGTTTAGCGGGAACATTTTTGTGTAGTTGGAATTATTTGTGTACTACCCAATTTTGTATTGGAAATTTCCTTGTGTACCGTGAATTGTTTTGATTCTTATTCAAATTTATTTACTTAGAAACTTTTGTACTTTGATTGATTCTGAACGAACCTAACCATACGAAGACAATGATCAATGACTCCGTAAATATGTCAATGTTATAAGTTACAAACTATAAATATGTCACCATATAATCCGTTCCTAAGTAAACTTAACAAAAAAACACACATAAAATTTCAGATAATCAAATTTTTAGTTTACTTATGCAATTCTCTTTCTCCATCCGTCTTTTGATTCCTCCAAAATTTGGTAGGTTACTTCTGTCCTCTTTCTCCGTGCTTCGTCTTCATATTGTTCCTTTTGGGAGAACTTTGTCGGGTAATTATGTTGGATGCTTTCGAGAAATATTTCCTCCAACTTTAGCATTACGTAGAGACCACAATCTGGACAGTCGGATTTTAAATTTTGTGCAAAACACAGTTAGTTTCAAGTACGGAATAACATAGTAAAGTAATGCTCCAAAATCTGGCCTCACCTTTCCCCTTGTTGGGGGCATTCAACATCTTTTATGAATGAGATTTTTTCTTAATTCTTTTCCTTCTGCACTTCATCTTTATCAAAGTTGCTGCCAGAGTTTCTGCAAATTGTTTCGCATTATAGTGGCATCTGTCTGCCAGGTCCACATCACGAGTTAATGAGTTGTAGTGCATCCATTCATTCTCCTCAACATCATAAACCAGCAAAGTCTAGTGATGGCCCTCGGAAGAGTCATCAGTGTAGGGTGTATTAATTGAAGCGCACAACATTCTCGTATGATCTTTGATGAAGTAACGTTCAATCCGATCATTTAAATTAAATTTGATTGTCTGGTCACTGAGCTTCTGCTTTATCATTGTCTACATTATGTCATGTAAGTTTACTAGTCAATTCCCAAAATCCTCTTCAAATTTATTACAGTATTGGCTAGGAAACTTACAAATAGCAACGATGATAGGAAAAGCACTTCACGGTCGATGTTCCTAGGTGAGAACATTAAGTTGTCTTCAAACCAGTCAATTATTTGACTGTCACAACCTCTGTTCATCATTAGCTCGTCTAAATCTTTTGCTGTTAGGCAGTGATGCTGGTCCTTGTACCAGACATCTTGGTTGTACAAGACAAAGTAGAATTCATTAACCACAGGATAATTTACCAGAAACGGTCTTGTTTACTGACCACATACTTGTTTACCGGGAACCTACATGTGTACCAGACACACACTAATTTTCTCTCTGTAAAAAAATTTATGAACGAAAAATAATTTTAAGGAATAGATAATACCTTGTCCATCCATTTTTCATGAATTCTTCTATCAGTGGTTTTTCAGTGTCTTGCACATATGGCCATAACCCCCTTTTTCTCCAGTCACTCAACTTCACATGGGGTTTCTTTCTTCAGTTTTATCATCTCCAAATCAATAACCGGGACTTCACTGGCACCTCCTTTTTCCGTTTTTCTCCTCACCCTTGGATTATTCTTAATCCTTTTCACAAGGGATGTTGGTATCGGCGAAGACCCTTTCTCTTTTTTGGATGCTATTCTTTTGGAAGGGCTTACATGGGGTGATTCAAACTGTCTCATGTCTTTGGACACCTGTTCTGCTGATTCTCTTCCTATTTCAGCAATATAGTTGAATTTATGGGCACTGGGTGTACACTCTTCATCTTCTTCAACCGGCATGGGAAACTTCTTTGGTGGAGTCCACCCAATTATTTGCATCTCGAGTTCTATGTTGACATCAAAACTAAGATACTCGTCGTTTGCATCCACCATCCTCTTTACATTATAATTTGTAAATAAATTACATGTTTAGTAGTAAATTTCTAAATCCAGAAGAAACTTAATGGCGGGGACAACTTAATATCACAACTTTACCTCTTCCTTTTGGCATCTCCTTTTCCATTGTATCTGCAACCCAACCTGCCTCCTGGCTTGACAAATTTATTTGAACCTCCTCTTCATCATCTTTATCTGAATCCGCTTTACTTACTTCTGTTATACATGGATATAAAAGAAGAAGAATTTTAAACTCGATTTTGAGGACCATTTAGTAAAGTTACAAATTGAATTGTGAGGTCAAATAATAGTTTGCCTTGGTTACTCTCATCATCTCCCTCGTCGATTGCCTCTCTTTCCTCGCTGTCATCGCTATTGTTTGATATAACTTCAGTGTAAACAACACTAAGTCATTTCCGGAACATATAATAATTTACTGTGAATACTGTGTATGAAAAGTTTTACTATATAGGATCTAAATTCTGCTTATTCGAATTTCAATACCCTAAAAACCTGGTCAATTAATACTTAAAACTTGCCAATTGTTTACTAAATTTGGAATAAAAATAAAAACACTTGAAACTGAATCAATACTAAATGTAGAGAACAATATTAGATTAAATCAAAATTAATTCTTAATTATCTGAAATTAGAGTTTGCCTTTTTTCGCAGCCTTGCTTGCACCCTTGCTTGTATCCTTTGTTTCATCCTTTCTTTCCCCATCTTCATCCTGTTCTTCCTCTCTTACTTCATCCTCTTCTTCCTTTTCTTCTTTACTATCTTCCGACTCATCTTCCTCACTGTGCTCATCATCATCTTCTTCAGCCTCTTCTTCCACACCTTCTTCTTCATCATCCGTATCTTCTTCTCCACTCTCGAATTTTTCCTCATTACTCGCTTTACCCTTTCCCTTATCTTTCTCCTTTTTTTCTCCCTTTCCTGAAACTTCCTTACTTTCTTTACCCTTTTCCTTATCTTTCTCATCTTTTTTTCTCCATTTCCTGAAACTTCCTTGTTTTTTTTTTTTTCTCCTGACCCTCCTGTTGTTATACAGTTGCTTTCTTTGCAGTCATATCATCTGCAGGCACTAAAATCCCCTCCTCTGATCGAACATAATGGTTTTCTAGAACCATTCCCTCTGCCAGTAAATCAGAATATCCTTTGAATGCCCCGTCCCTCTCATCAATAGCTTCTGCCAGTTCTTTCTTAAGTTCTTCATTTTCTTTCCTAAGCTTTTCATTTTCTTGCTCCAGCTTGTCCTTTCTTACCTTAAGTTATTCAATCACGAGAAGCGTGTCACTTACGTTGGACTCGGACTCTGTCTGCTGCAAGAACTTGGTTTCTTTTTCGTGAGGGGGAAAACAAATGCTTCACTTACCTGAATGAGGAATAAATTCATATAATTATTTTCTTTTATTAACAAATGTGTAGTGGATATCAAACCAATAAGTTTACAGTTATCTAAATGGTAAGTTATACCTGTTCATCTGTCAGACTGGCTAGCTTCTCGTCAAAGGTTTCATCTATTTTCCTTAGAGACCACCTTATAATCCTGGGGATTTCATCTTTGCGCTTCTCCTCTCTTTCATAACAGAGAGTATGTTCACAGAACCATCGATTTAAATAAGACAAACAAATTTGTAAATTGAATAAGGCACTTCAATGGTAAGATATAATTCAAATAGACTTAAGCATACTCACAGGCAGGATTAGTAGGCAACCTGTAGCTCTGATTGGGTCGTTTGGGTGCTTATTGATGTGGTCAATCATGTACTGGTGCACCACCACTGGCCAATTATAACTCTGAATGGTTTCCATTGATTCTAGGTAAAGTAGAATCTGTATTGCCACCGAGTACCCTGATGTTGAAGGAAATAAAATATTCGCAGCAATAAACATGATTATCAACCTAATGGCATCCATCTCATCCTCTTCACCGACAACCTTTCTCAGTGCATTAACGATTTTAATGCATGACACATTGGTAGGCACCTCTCCGAAGTACTTTTCACAAAAATCTAATTGTGGTTTCTTGAGTACTTTGGTGCTTGGAAAAACATCTTTTACCTTCCCTCCTAATGGCATGCCAAGAATCACAGAAATATCCTCAGGCTGCACCTTTAATATCTTGCCGACAAGGTTGAAAGTTTCTGTCGAAGAGGAATACAAGCAGAGGAGTTCAAAAATTGCTTTATTAGGTCCACTTGTGTTGTCCATGTCAATCTTGTCATGGATAAACGCGTTGACCAAGTCGTTGAATGGAGTCTCTGCAAGCAACTCCTTCTGCCTGTTTGTCAATTTTGGAAAAGTAACTTTCAACTGCGTCCATGAATTCTTCAGCGAATACTTGTACACCTTGGACAACTTGGTTGCCAAATTATCTGGTCTATTTTTTGGTTCACTGGGAGAGCCAACCCAGCCGTCGTGTATGTTTTGGGGCTTACTAGCAGAGTCACCTTCAAACACAACCAGTTTTGTCTTCTTGTTCCGCCTTCCTTCTGGTTTAACATTGACCATTTTTCTCTTTCCTTTACTTCGTTGCACCACCGATAAGCTTTCATCTGCTGAAACCTGAAAAAAAATACAAACCACTCACATAAGAAAGAGTTGAATTTTCTAGCAATCATTTGTGTGTTTCATAAAGAAAACTTAATGATGGTAACCATCCAGTGTACCAAATCAACTGGTTTACTGCTACTATTTGGTTGTACCAGTACACAGAAAAATTTCCTGGGAATTCCTCTGTGTACAATATACAACTTTATAAAAAAAATTACAAACCACTCACATAAGAAATAGTTGAATTTTCTGGCAATCATCTGTGTGTTTCATAAAGAAAACTTAATGATGGTAACCATCCAGTGTACAGGAAATCAACTGGTTTACTGCTACTATTTGGTTGTACCAGTACACAGTAAAATTTCCTGGGAATTCCTCTGTGTACAATATACAACTTTATAAAAAATAAATTACAAACAACTCACATAAGAAAGTGTTGAACTTTCTGGCAATCATCTGTGTGTTTCATAAAGAAAACTTAATGATGGTAACCATCCAGTGTACAGGAAATCAACTGGTTTACTGCTACTATTTGGTTGTATCAGTACAGAGTAAAATTTCCTGGGAATTCCTCTGTGTACAATTCTTATCCTTTATAAAAAAATTACAAACCACTCACATAAGAAAGAGTTGAATTTTTTGTAAATCATCTGTGTCTTACATACAGAATACTTAATGATGGTAACACTGCATTGTCTAGTAAATCAACTGGTTTACCGCTATTATTTGGTTATACCAGTACACAACATTATGAAACATATCAATGTACATGAAATATAGTTATGTACCAGGAATACGTTTATGAAACAGAAAATAATTTAAGTTTTCAGTTACATACCTTTTATCTAGGGCTCATTCTTCGAGTCGCTTGTTCTCCAAGAACTGTTTTTGATCTGCTTGATCGAGGTTCATCAATAGTTACTTTCTTAGTTGATTTTTTGGAGGTACGGGCTTTACCATCTGTCCAAAACAGTGTAATATCACACAGTAACGAAATCTCTTAGCTTATAATTTTTGAACATTAGGGTTTACTGAAAAAAATGGTAGAGGGAGAGAGATTGAGAGAAAACCTACCTTTTGATTGATCAAAACCTTCAGAGTTGGACTTAGGTGAAATAAGGTGAATTTCTTGTACACTGGTAGAGAGGGAGTGGTTGTGATTTGGAACTTGAATCAGGTGAAATAAGGTGGATTTCTCGTTTCCTTCTATAACAACCTTTAATGGCTGGTGGTTTTTTCGGAGTAAATTGAAGAAGGTTTTGGGAGAGGGAACGATTTTAGGCGAGAGAACCGTTTTGGAGAGAGGTGATGGAGTAAAGAAAGTGATTTGAATAGGCGTGGGAGAGAAATTTATGGGGGATGTGACAAGCCAGCTGCAATGGTCTGATCCATCACATCCTGACGCACGGTAGTCCTGAAATTTTCTGAATTTTTGGCGCGTTCCCGCTGAAATTTTAGTGGCAACTTTCGTAAATTTCATAAGAAATCACGGGTGTTGCGGTAATTTCCCCTAGTGTTCTGACGTATTGGACCCCTTTTACATATTCGGTCATCATTGGGCTGGGCCCTTATTTTCGCCCCTTTTTGTACGTCTCGTCCATTTCCTCGTAATTAAAATACATCCCACCGACGTTTCAATCCCCGAATAATTCTCCAACTTTGAAAAAAAATATTATTTCAAAAATAGTTCAAACACATGTTTCACACATATACAAGATCACACACGTTTTTCGCACATCCACAAGAAATCTACACACGTGTTTGCCACATGCACGAATTTTAGGCCTAAAGAGAAGTTGGAGCAGAATTTTTGAGGTTGAGCCGAGGCTAAAAATTTTGGGTGAAAAAGTTATTTTTTCGGCCTAAGACAGGCTGGGGTTGGATTGCTCTAAGCCTGAAACCCAATAGTGAAGTAGTGAAAATTAACGTATCACGTCGACTTTGACTATGCTATTGTATCGTGTTGTTGTTATGACTTATGCGGCTGAACTTTTTATCATCTTGTCACAGCTTAATCTGTGGAGTGTCTCATACAAAAAATGTTCACTCACAAACAATGGAACCAAATTTTGGTGGCCCTTTAGTTATGTGGAATCTCTCCTCTAGCATAATTGCTCTCCTCTTAGCAGGCATGCAAGAAATTGAAAGAGAAATAACGAATAGAATGAGGTGATGACCATTGACTTCAAGACCCAATGAAAAGTATATGAAGGATTTAATATTCAACAGTGACATTATCCCCGTCTAAGAACCCCCGCCCCGATTCGACCCCGATACTTGCCCAGCATCATTTTTGTTTAATAATATTTTCTCTAAGTCTCAGATCTCTTCACTCTTCATTTATCTATCACTCTCTCTATACAGACTATAGAGTACAGATCCCTCTTCCTTTCTAATTCTCTCTAGAGTTATTGTCCTCAGAAATGGAGATTGATAACAGTGAATCTTTTGAAACAATGTTTCATAAGGTTGCCGAATCACAAGCAAAAACTCAAAATCAACTCGAGACATTAACCACCCTAATTTCACCATTACTAGTAGCTGCTGGAGCAGCTGGTACTCATCATCAACTGGCTCCTAACAATTCTCTTCAACATATCTTAGG